>DWPV01000375.1:0-30541 GCA_018251915.1 Urbanus proteus proteus | reverse complement strand
GCTGGGAATCGAACCCAGGACCCTCGGATTAGCGGTCCGGCGTGTTAACCATTGCGCCATCCGGGTCGTCAAATACACTGTCTTTTTAAAATGAACATGTCATTCGACCTATTTTGCAAAAGAAACGTTATATCTAAACCGACCACACTGCCGACTGAATCATGCGAAATCCGTCTGGTCCTATTACTCAGTAGTTCGCAGGGAATTCTATTAAAGTATCAAATCATTAGGCATTCCTAATGCGTTCCGCGTACGCCACAGCCTCCTCAATTAGATGCGTAGCAGATAATACTTCACAATCAGTATTTATTCCAACTGTCCGTTTGGTGTCCGTTGAATATGTTACATCATTCTTAACTGTTTTTGTTAGTACGTATTTACCTTTATTTTATGAAGATTTTTTACTAGCATTGTCATTTTTTTATTTCTATCTATTGCGCTTTTTTGGTCTTTTTATAGGAAGCAAAAAGTCGCGCCATCAATGTATACAATGACATATATCAAAATGGTATTTTCCTTTTATGATGAACCACAAAGCGACAGTCGACATCTTCACTCCACTGACACACGTCACAAACAGCATATGCGGACAAAACAATAAATAATTTAATATCATTTCGTGTTCCCACGTCACATTTACCGGACATGCTCCTCAAAGTGCCAGCGTGTCAACCCACTCGTTGTCCACATCATTGTCGACTGAACCAAGATTACTGCGGAACCACTACCATGTTTGTTTATCGGCTTTATTCGACTTATTTGGGTGACTAGTGTCTTAGGTTGCCATTTGTAGATTTTGACTAACAACGGTAATGGTTAAATTAAATGATCATTAACAGCATAAAGTTAAAATACTTGTCGAAGTTTACTTTTATATAATAGAAGGTAGTAGGTACGGTAAATTGATATGCGAATTAACTTAAGATAAATAAAAATAATCTAAGTATGTGGTCAAAATCTGAGTACCTACATATATTTAGGCTCCTCAGTTGCGGAAGAGCCTGTCTATACCCAATAGTAAGATTTGAAAAGGCAAAGCATTGTCCACTTGTGTATTTTGCTACTTTAAATTATTACCATGATCTCACTTAATAATTTATTAACTGATTCTTAAGCTTTAAAAACATAAAATCAACAAAGAAAAAGTTATGCTTTCTTGGTGCAACGTCTAACAATTACAGTATTAGCAGTTACATTTCGAACCACCGAGTCGATTGTTTAATATTAATCCGCTTTCTTGATATACTGTCTCACATAATCGATTAGCGAGTGAGTGCAACTGGTACGTTGCCTCATCACCGGCCCACTGCCAGTTCGATTGTTATTCACTAGCGCACATCGAGTTGACATCGCTTGCATACAGGGAATACTCAATGTGGGGAATTTTCGCACACAACCGCCTGTCGTGTGTTTCAGGATGATACTCAATGACGGGTGGCTTATCTCTAGTGTATGTACTCAACCGAGAATTTATCAATAAATGTAATTGCAACATATATACGAGCATATACATATATACTTTTTGGTCAATTACTGGATTACTGGATTCAAAATTAAACCGAGCATAGGAACAAATTTGATAAGTATATATCACAATGTGGATTGCTTGATACAAGATACAAGGGGGAAGAAGGAAGAAGATAAGAAGGGGTTGCGATACTCTATATACAGGCAATTAGGCATGAATAAGTGATAACAGATAGGTACCTACTTGACGATGGAGGATTGGAGTGTTACTTGAGGATGGTCACAGAAGATCGGTTGTTGGTCTTGAAACATTCAGGTCTCCCTGACGTAGCTTTAATTTCTGTCACCTCTACCTATAGTTAATATCTACAATAATATAGCCATAAAATGTATCTAAAGCTATTCGCAAAATAGTATCTGTTTTAATTTTAAATGCAGTGCAGCGGAATGTTAATTGTAATTAATTCAATGTTTCTTTTTCGGAGACAGTGACAAACAGCTCTTGGCTACGCTAGATGCGCATTAGTGTGCGGATTGAAAACATTTTAAATTGTAGTCGCATTACAATAAAAGAAACATTCAAACAAAGTGCTGAAAGGTAGATAAATCTATTGTTTACGTGCCAACAAGAACACTTTGCTTCTTAATCATCAGCAACAAATTTGTATCAGTCCTAATGTTGGGCATCGCCTACCAGAAGATGATTAGGTAATAATCTAAAATACTAACCATCTACAAAATTGTAATACGTAGTAGGTATTGTTGCAGAAAAACACAACTAAGAAATCTAAGAGAACATAAAATCTTTTTCCTTTTTTTTCCTTATTCTTCGCTCATCACGAAAGCAAATCAATTGTTTCTAAGGCGTCATCTTACACAGACAAAATCGGAAGTGCATTCTTCAGGTATACAGACATAATATGTTATGTAAGTATAGACTTTTTCCAGCTCGAAAAGTTGATCTTAATTGAAGAGACTCATATAAAATGGTCCAATTCACACATAACATAATCTAAAGCAAGTCTGTTATCTTTTTTAAAATCTTTAAAATTTATGTAAAAACAACTACCTAACTAACTAAACATACCAGTTTCCGCGACGAACTAATGAAAAAGCTTACGTAGATTCACGATAAACTTCATTCTACAGAAATGTACGCGGTGTCGACGCTCGAATAATCATTACTAGGAATGGTCGAAAAAATGAATTTTAAGTGTGGGAAGTTTCGCTACCGCATACTGCTTTTTGTGTGCGTTCATTCTTATTCCGGGTTTGATATGTGACACTTTGCATACATTTTGCGACGGTGAAGTAAATATGTGTTTTTATTAATTATTTCGTTGTTTAATACTGACTCATTATTAGGGTCTGCGATATCGATGTATATAGGTAAATATAGTCTTAACTCTACATAGTTTAAAAACTTAGTATATTTTCTAATTATGCTAGTTTTTAATATAAAATAATAATAAGCTAAAGCCTATGTTTTTTGGTTAAAAATGAAAGCGAATGCGATAAGGTCTACTTATATGTCTAGCCTACCCAATCGCTCTTAGAATATGTATGCATGAATCTATTTACATAGGCCTATTAGTCACTAGTTTCGCTTTTTGTTCACGTGGATAAAACCCAATCTGTTACATCACTTTATGTAAAGATCTGTAGTAGGAATCTGTAACATTGTATTTTTTTAAGTAATCAGCAGAGTAGCTGTTTTTGAACATGTTTATTAGGAAGTTACCTAAAATAGGATAGATGACTTGTGTATGTACCTATAGTTCGTGATCTGTCCATCCATCCATCAGCTTTTTGAGGTCCACTGCTGGACATAGGCCTCCCTAAGTGGCGTATATCGTGATCTGTAGCGAGCTCCAAATGGGATATAAAACACTTACGTACTACACTTAAAGCCAAAATAGTAGGTACCAATGCTTTACCATACTCTTTTTTTTATAACGCTTTACACTCTTAGCCCGACAATAGGATTCCCTGTGTCGTGGGTGACATGGACAATATATAGGTAAGACAAGAACACACACCCAGACAAAGAACGGATATTTAAACTCATCATTCAAATTACCGCCTTGCTAGAAATTGAACCCAGGTCCCTCGGATTAGCGGTCCGGCGTGTTAACCATTGCACCATCCGGGTCGTCTTTATATGCCTGCACTGCTGTTGTTAAGCAGTAATAGTTACTTGGGTGGAACCGCAAAGACCTTTATCACCTTTGACTTATACGAAGATTAATAAACTAAGATAAAATATCTTTAGGAAGATGCCCAACATGTTGCTAGCTTTAAATGAGATGTCTTTTGCTCTAGGGTTGTCAAAGTGGTTTGTTACAAGGAAAAATACCTAATTTTTACAGTAGGTACCTACATTTATGTGAGAGATGATAAAAGGACTCACCTTAGAATGAAAGGCAAGAACTGTTTGATCGTGAAACAATAGATGAGACTATTGTAGGTGCTTCTCCGGTCGAACCATAGGCCCTTGTTCTATCACTTTCAACTAAGAAGTTAATAAGTTCGTCTCCAGTACGCATTTTTCAATTTTAACACAACTTTTTTCGTATCCAACATACAATTGTTCTGTATTCGTATTCGATGACAAATGGGCATCCTAAATACGGGTCACAATTTAAGCCGGGAGCGGAATTGCGCAGGTACGATAAAGCACTCAGGTCATAGGAAGTCAATAAAATAATAGTCGGGAACCGCCACACAATAGTACAGCGGTGGAGTGCAAACAATGAAGATCATAAACTATCTTAGGCCCGATTTAGACTGGCTACAAACATCTAACCATTGGGCTTATAGGTAAATAATTGCGTGTGTAACAACAGCTTAATACTTCTAACTTGATGGTTTTGAAAATTGATTGACATTAATTAAATAAATTTAGATTACTATAATTATTTCTCAGAGCAATAATAAATTTGACTTCAAATATAATATTTTACAAATTCATTTTGTCCTAATGAAATACTACAATACCTATATTATACCTATAGATATTAAAAAACAACATTTTTTATCTTTAAATGAGACAAATAATTTAAAATAAGATTACAAACATTAACATCGTACGTAACTTACTAAGCTTGACCATAAAAAACAAAACTACAAGAGCGTATAACATCCTACCTTTCGAATGTATCAAGTCTGCGAACCACTTATAGAATTAAATTCTATTGGTGAATTAATTCTGCGCTCCGTAATCTGGATGGCAAGGCACACGCTGTCCTCCTATTAGCTAGTTTTCAATTTCAAACAGTCCCCGGTTGTCCCTTCGATTCTACACTAACATATGAATGAGACCGCGCTATTCAGATCCGGACAAACTGACAGATGTATTCGTTCCCATGTAGGTTACACACAAGTGGTGAGACTTTGTCACATGGCATGCACTTGAATAGATACGTCTTGATACAAAGTAATCGTCATCTAAAATTGACTTTTATGTGATACATAATACTCGAGAATAAATACATCAGGTCGAACGCTTTAAAATTACAATCGTGACTCTCGTCCGTAGATGTTGAAAGCTCACGGCAATGTTTTATTTAAAGCTAAGGCGCGAGACCCATAAATCATTTACTGTCTTTCGCTGCGATTGTTCGATTATATTTTAAAGAATAAATCGTAACAGAATACGAACCTAATTGCGCGCGTGTTGTACTCCTGTCAATAGCGATTCAACAGTATGTGGCGTTTGATTTCCAAAAAATGATTTAATATTTTGTATCGGAAAAATAATATAGCTACATTTTGCATTCTTAAACGAGATGTGAGATTATTTCGAGGACATTAATTATAATGGCTCCGAAACGGAATGTAATTAATCTTATTTGTTGTGCCGCAGTTATTAACATCGGAATTAGGCGAAACTGGTTCCAGGTTGACAAGAAGTTGATTTTTAAAAGTCCTGTTCGGAAATCGGATTCAGCGAAGTGCAAAAGCTGACGCGAAAACAATCGCTTATTAATATAGCGTCAGCAAAACATAGTTTGAATCGAATCGATAATATTAAGTCGTTCTCGTTCAATACACTAGGCTATTTTGCCCTTAGTGTATATTCAACCAGCGAGTATATTAGCTAATTGGATATAATAATATATTACCTATGAACGTAGATAGGCATGCCTTCATTTATTCGATTAGGCGATTACGATTCGATTACTCGTCCGGTTTGAGTAGAAGGTACTTAATAACTAAAAATAAATAAAAAATCATTACATCACTTAAATAAAATCGCATGAATTTAAAAACTATTTTTTTTTTCATTTATACGTTTTATATATAAAATCATGAAATTTATATATAAATTTTAAGTTAATGTATTCATCAATTCAAATAGAATTAAATTTTAAAAGAACTAACTTTATGTAGATTATTGTTAAATCTATATGTTAATAATCCATGAGAATAAAGAGTTATTTCTTTTATTACAAGTATTTAACATATTGCCAGTTCCCACGGTGATTATGTTTTAACCTTTTAATATCTTTTCAATAAACTATTCCTTACCCAGACTTTATATTGTATTAAATAATAAATTTATTCGAAATAATTACAAAGACCACAACTTTGATATGTAGATACTGTCACAGTATTAAAGTCAATTGTACTCAGAGCGAATCTTCGCTGGCTGAAAAATCGATATTTATTAATTGTTGTATACCGTACGTAAGCTTAATGTCTTCATCAATAACTGATAATTTATGTACGGCACGATCGGTACAAGACGAAATTGCGGCCGCCGGCTCCCCTTTGTAATCAGTGCAGAATTATAAAGCCCTTGCAACACCGCAGGGTCGGTCCAAGAGTTATTAACAAACTTATGTCTCAATGAAACGTATTGAACACTTTTCAATCGAAATTATATACGTTTGTATCCTTCTTCGAATCACTCCCGGCCCGAGGAAGTGCTTGCAATTACTTTTATTGAACGCAATTCGCCATACCGATGTGGTTTCTTAAAAGACTTAATTTAAACTCTAAGATGACTGTATTTAAGATGGGATCTCCGTCGAAGTAACGCCGGTAGTACAATTAGACCATTAACGATCGCTGATGTTAATAAACGGAATAATAATAATATCCATAAAACACTTCAGCCTTCAACCTCCCACTGAAAGACTGTTAGAACAGATGTATTCAGTCAGTAATATTTATACACAAGGAATAGATTGATGTGTATCATTAACCTAACATCGCTTAGCCTCTTTGTTTACTAAAGATTAGCTGTGCCCGCGGTTCCACCCGCGTTAAAGTTAAAAAAGGCGTACACATTTTAATATAAGTGATACCCGGCTCTCCCGCGTTGGCGCGCGCATAGGTACACGCACGGCTCATGAATTTAAAAAAAAAGTTTATGTTACGCCTTAGACCTTCAGCTATATTCTAGTTAAAGTCCCGTTAAAATCGGTCCAAAAATTTAGAAGATTACCTCAGACAAACAAAGAGACAGACACACAGGCAGAATTTTTTTGCATTGCATTTTTGTTTATAAATACAGTGTATAATTTCAAATGCATTTAGTAAAAAAATGTTATTTTGAAGTCACAAACAGACACTTCAATTTTATATATCTGTATAGATAACCGCGCGAGCACTTGAAATTTTCGGTGGCTATTTTTAACGAGGTCTTTTATTAGTTTTAAAAAAGGCCGTTTAGATTAGAACGGGCGTTAGAGTTAGTGGCTTATTGGTATTTGAAATATTGGGTGGGAGGTATGGCACTCCTCCGATGTATTAATAGCCGCCGTATGAAGTATCGCTCGCCGCACGACATAATATCTTCTGAATTGACTCCGTTATTTAGAGCTGCGAGTTATCTAAGAACTTAAAATATTTTTAAACTTTTCTCTGTTCAACGGCATGTTTGTTAAACTCATGGAACACACTGTTAATTTAGGACAATACTTTTATATTTATAAGAAATATTTTACAGGGAGTAAACCTAAATAAGAATCGTTTTTTTATTATTAATATCCTGATTTACTGTTGGGAGGTTTTCACATAATATGATTCACAGTTAGGAGAATTGGTTACACGATTGGATAACTACTACATACAACTGCGACTGGATACTATTCCATGTCGCAGGAATAGATAGATATATATTAAAAATAGAGAACATACGTATATCTTCACAGTCATGAAGGAACATGATTAAAGCAATTACCTAATCGGGATTATCGATAAAAACATTAAATAAACGTTTTCTAGATATTTAAGATAAACTTGTTTGGATCGCTTTGAGATTCCTAATTGACTGATAACAGCCTCGATCGATCGGTCTTAAGTGCACAAATCGATCGACGCTTTATCTTAACTTTAAATGAACGAATCTAACTTATATGCAACTGATGCAGAAATAAATCGGAACCAGTTCGTAATATCTTCATCAAGAGGTGTGTTCGATCGATTATACTGAGGCAGTGTTCATTATACCAATACGTATGCATGTATCGTTGTATGGGAACATCTTTTGATCGTTACAAGGACCGCTCTCAGGTCCAATCCGTTCGGAGAACTTAGCTTTATGCTTCACATAGGTACTTGACGGAGAAATAAAAGGAGTTTGAATCGAATTGAGAGTTTGAAAGTTTATAAGTTCATACTTCTTCGATGTCGTGTACCTATTGTAAAAACGTAAAAACTTTCTATTAAAATATTTTAGAAATAAAGGTGAAAACTTGAAATTATATTATAAAATTCTTTTTTTTTTTTTATAATATCTGTCTATAACCGCCTATAACTTAAATATTTTTATTTAAAGATCTGGTCAAAATCTCTCCTTACTATTTTAAAATTAAAAAACCCTACTTAAACTTTAATTTAACACAAAAATGAAAAGAACACACTATCAACATTTAAAGGTAAGATAATATCCAATTTGAGTGCATATTAAAAAGCTCGAACTCATTATAATATCGAGCTTTCTTTATCGCTATTTTAATTAGGGTTATTTTGGACCTCCTTCTTTTTCATAGGTCGCGAAATATTTAGCCGATGCAAATAACGCACGTTCCGGTGGAATAGGGCTGTGAAACTGACTGAGAGTGGGATTGGAATGAATGGAAAAAGAAATTCTTATTGATTTTAAAGTCACTATAGAAAAGACTTTTAAAAAGTTGACTTTTTAATTATGTTTGTTTTGTATAAATAAATACCTCCAAGTAAACACTGCCTACAACTATTATATTTGACACAAGACATAAGTAGAAAAATATACCTACCTATGTATTGTAAAAATCGAATATATGCAATAACGTGTACTTAATGAATTAACGATGATAATTATGATTACTCGTTTGCAAACATTTTAAAGTGATTGGAACAAATATTCGTTAGTACCTGATGAGCTAAGGTCTTGTTAATAGTCGAATTATTTAATGACACACAAAATGTTAAATCAAAACCTCACGTGTGTACAACCAGAATAACTTAAGCACTCATCGTTGGTATTTTTAATCTCCACTCAGATCTGCAGATAAAGAGTAAAAATTACACCGTTTTAAAGCATTTCTCTCACTGGCGCAGTTTGTCATTTAGCGCGCCCTTATCGATGCCAGCGCCAGATAGCTCGTGTTTATGTCGCTTAAATTAAATCGCTCGCGTTCATTATTGTGACACTGCTTTTTATATGTCCTCGAATTTATACCCTCAAATTACATACACCCTTGTCCCATACAAACAGTTCACCGCTCCATGTTTGCGCGCCCGCCGTTTGTTTAGTTGTTTTGATCATTATTTACATGTTTATCGTTGCGGAATAAGAATCGATTCTGAACAGTCGAACAAACACAGACATCGGACAAATAAAACATAAACTGGACGCCTACGGAGTCAAGCGGGGCGTAATAAAATTATATTCTCATAAAAATCAATATAAACACCATAACATTCTATAAGCACCGCCACGATTTAACTTAACGTCTTCATTAGGCTCCGCACGACCTCCCGATTGCGGGAACTCGATGCAATTTTCGAGTCGACTCGAATCGTAGTCGACTCCGTAATTTGCGTCGTTCGGGCCTCGATTTGTCGGCCGGGCACAATTCTGAAAGCCTCTCCCGACAATTTCTGCGTCGACTCGTTGGGCAATTTTCGAAGGCGAGCGATTCGCGCACCGAGATGCGAAGGTGCTCAGGCCCACATCGTAATTGAGGTTTAAGGCAGGTCGTAATTTTAAAATTACGTCGATTGAGTGTTCACCTTTTATTGTGTACTCGTTGCGACCAACTTAAAAGACTTAAACTCCCGATCCATGTCAGCAACCCTCATTCGTTACATTGTTTCGAAAACAATGAAACTAAATGTTTATGGCCTTAAACTTACTAAAACATTTTTTCATTTTCCCGCGTATTATGGTGGATGTTGTTGTAGGCCAAGTTACACAAAGGTCACAAAAAACGAACTAGAAACAAACGTCGACTTACCAATTCAGACGACAGTTATTGCCTTAAATGTCTCGAAACAAAAAAACAGCGGATGCATCCAATCAAATGTATTCTGCATTAACAGAAAAAAGTGAAAAATTCACCTGCACGGTCATAATTTGCGGTCCATCGCCTAATTATCTGCTCTATTCAAATTCTAAACATGCCGCAACAATTTTATTTTCCATTACCGCCACCTTTCTATGTGAAAGAATTATAATAGCGCAACCTGCGCTCGGGCAGTGGAGTTTTCGTAACAGAATGATTTACGTCCTGGGGCTAGTTAATTGTATTTTTCACCCAAAAAACGCTATGCATTATCTTCTAGCGGTCGACAGGTAACAAATCTTGCTTTTCAAATATTATTACTCATCGCATTCGATTTGGGAGCGAGCGAACCCGCTACGAAAGCTACATCGCCACCTACTCGGCGTCCCGCGACTCACAATATTCTTTGGTCCCCCAAACTTTAATCAAATGCGACACATATTCATCTATTCATCTCTGTCGCACGCGTAGCGATTAGACGACGGTTGTCTATTGCCGTCTCGGACTACTAAAATAGACTTTGCCCAAGCGCAATACTCGTGTCAAAAGTTTTGTGTAGAGTCAGTAATGGCTTACGAAATTTTCCCCTACCTCGGGACTTTTTTGTACAGTCGATCTGGCGTGTTAGGGTCGTGGAGTTGTGTTAGTTAAAAATTGAATAGATCGCGATGTCGTGTTTATTGTAACATAAGTTTTTATACGATAGCCGGCAGATGCCTTCTCGCTAGGTGCGCTCAGAACTCGATTCTGTTATAGTATGGACAACAGTGTCAGTTGTAAATAAGGATTTGTATAGACCATACGTATCGAACACGTGAATGCAGTGAGCTTTATTGCTGTTCCTAATTGTTTTTCGAATCAAGTGATCTAATAAGAAACTTAGCGGAACGCATGCGATATGTGTTGTGATATTGAAGATTGATTTTTTATGTGTCTGTGTTAATACGGATGAGTGATTAGAAGATAATAGTAAACAAGTTCTTGTTTATTGTAAGTATTACTGAGTATGTGCGCTGTTTATTGTCCTAAAACTTTTAGCAAACTTTGAAACTTTTTATTATTTTTTTTTCTAAATATTTAATAGTTTTTTTAATGACATTTTTATTGCAATCTATGCTTCATTTAAACTTTGCTATTTTTTATTTTTGTATACATTTAGCACATTTATTTTAATATGAAAATTTTATTGAACACCTATATTGCTAATTAGGTATTGTTAAGTAGGTTTATTTTTTACATTAGATAGTATACTTTACCTATCTATATCTATACAAGTTTCAGCATGTACATACTTCATATTCCATTTATGTATAAATTAATTTAAGTATTTGTAATTTAATTATCATACAATGTGCCTATTGTATAATATCTACCTATATATTTTTTATTTTTCATCTTATTATATTCCACGATTTTTTTATAATTTTGAAGATGCAAAAGCTGATAACTGGTCAGGAGGTACTTACTTACCGAGTGCTAGTAGGGGCAAGCGCGTAGAGTCATATTATATCAACTCTACACACAAATATCAGAAGTTTTGTTTCTCTGAAAATTTAGTTTTTGATCAACTTTGATCAACTTTTCTACCTAGAGAAGACCATTTGGAAGATTTTAACGCAAGAGCTGGTTTCTAAAATACCATTTTGTACATTTATGAATGTAGAGAACTAAATTATCTTCAGTAATGAATCAATTATAAATACTTATTAAGTAAAGCAATATATTTACTTTCAAATAATTTATTTAAATTTAAATTAAATATCAATGTATAGTCAAGTAGGTACTACAGTCAAGGTAAGAAAATAATAATGTGGATACTGCGCTCTAGTTATCATTATATTACGACTACATCAAATACTCACTTTATTCGTTGATTTAACATACAACAAAGTAATGTTTTAATTTTATTTCCTTTTGTTTAAAATGATATTTGTTAATAACAATAAAATAAAATAAAATAAAGGAGGCATAGCGGCTCAAGTCAAACTCTTTAAAGATCGAGTTGGAATGTATCGAGATAAAGGATGTCATCCGGAATCTCAGACCTAAGAGCAAATGTGACCATACGTCCCGGTTTGGGAGGGACAGTCCCGCTTTCATTTTACCTGTCACACTGTCCCAGCGAAAGCAAAAATGTCCCACTCTCATAGACAAGCTATATATATGAAGCTATGTATATATTAGCTATATGTCTGTTTAAAAACTCAAGTTTACATTTTCATAACATAAAATGACTTCGTCGATAAACAACAGTGTTTCGATATTTTATTTTGTGTATAGTTGTATTTGATGTACCTTTTTGTTGACGAGTGGAATCCTTTAAAAGGTATGTGATGTTCCTAACTCTTTTCTTCTTAATAAGGAATTATAGGTAAAACAGTATCTACATTATTTCGCAAGCGTCCCATTTTGGAAAGGAAATAAATGGTCACGTTACTAAAAGCAAAATCCACAATGAGTATCCCTCCACTCAAATCCCGCCCTAATTTTCTACAAAATAAGACTCAATATACGCAAGTGATAGAGAAGAGGTTAGTTTTTATTTTTTATTTATTTTTTTATTAGAAGAACCGGGACCAAAGTTTTGACCTAGCTTTTGGAATTCATAAATTCAAAGCCTCCTTCTCAGATTTATTTCTACGAATTTGTTTCAGGCTTATTATAAGTTATTATTTATTTTGTTTATATAACTCCTATTAGCTAGAAAATTAAAGAAATTGTAAAAATGGTTTGCTAATTTTATAGTGTTTACGATATTAAGTTAGTTTCTAGTATTTTCCCGGTAAAATATATCGGTCTGCCAAAGAGATGATTCACATTTAAGTGTTGAATGTGTATTTTGAATCGGACTCGTTACGTAATACCTAGAAGCGATCTATATATATTATATACTCAATAAATTATTACCCTAAAACCACTTTTTATAGAATTATGATTGAAGTACAAACGAACCTTATAATAAGTAGGTACTAGTGTCGATGGTCGTTTGCAACGAACATCATGCAATTTGTCTTCCGAAAACTAAAATCCTCGCCACATCACCATATAAGTTAATAGGCAATCGGCTACCATACTCACCCACGGAAGAACTGCTGCATGGTAAAAATATTTATGATATGAGAATATTTACGCCAACATTTACAATTTACGACAACTTTTTTAGAGCATGTCGAACATTCTCATGATACTATTATATTACATTCAACACAATTATTCGTGGTTTATGACGTCACACAAGACTGACATCCACTTAAGATTCTCTTACCGTATACCATTTCCCCAAGTACAATTTGAAATAAAACCGCGAGTACAATATTTCCTACCTGAACAGAATTCAGCGCTTTTATCACTTAGCTATTTTCTTCAGCGACTTCCTCAGATAGCGAAGGCTTTCTCAGCCGAGGAAATGAAATTCTTATCGTGCCTGTAGAAAGAAGTGAGCTTCTTTCTTATCCGTGCAGGAAATAAATAGGGGGAAACACCCGCCACTTGCTATAACCCACATCTGATTGCTCGAATCACACTAACGCTTGGGTTCCATCTGAAATCGTTGCAAATATTTTGGGGTGAGTCGATTTAGGAATCCATAAATTGTATAGGTAATCCAACAGCTTATTTATGTTTTAATTTTTATCTCAAGTATTGAATTTAGCCAATTTTATATTGAGTCGGCATAATCGCTTACACTGAAATAGGAAGATAAGACTGGGTATTAGTTAAGTTCGTTGCTTCTTTATCTCAATCAATAATCGGACTGAAGTCGCAATATTCTGCTCTTAAAAGTAAATAATGGAAGCCTTGCTTTGCTGAAGTCTCCAAATTAATACGAATAGTTTTATAGAGTCATCAGAGTGTAGAGTGAGGGCAACTTGAAAATCAACTGTATTTTTCTGACAAGAAAAAGAACATAGTAAGTAGGAATTAAATTTTTCTTATGATTGTGTACAGCAATGAAATAGTGATGTTCAGCAGCAAATTCAGCTAAGTCCGTTATTCAGTGAATATCATATTCAGAGAAATATACAATCACAAGCGAAATAAATATTGTATTGCAGAAAATAAACAACCAGTCGGTTATAAAGCTGATTGAATAACGTAAACACTTTATGAAAACATTGATAAATTTTATTGTCATTATGCATATTCACGGCGCGGTTTTACGTTCGAAATCACAGAACGAGCTTAAAAACTTTCAACAATGATGTCCCCTTTTTCATTCTGACGCTACAGAAAATTTACGATCGGTCCGCGGGCGAACATTGCGTTGCGTGCCTGATGTTTCTAAAAATGTGTCAAACTTTTTACAAACTTCTTTCATTTAGCTGTGTCCGGCCTTCCACTGTAGCCTTGTGAGATCTCTCTCTATTGTTCGTTTTTTAGTCTCTATTGAAATGTCGCCAGGATAAGGATTTTGAGCAACATCGAAAATGCTCGGCAATATAATGAAATTTCTCCTTTCTCTTTAACAAAGAATTACACAGATTGCGTCTTTTACAGTCATAAGAGACACAAGACAATAAAATGGAAACAATAAATTCATGTCTGTTTTTTTGGCTCAGAAAAAGAGACTAAGATACCTACAAGGTATAGGGTAGTAGGTATATAGGTAAGTATTTTTATTTTAAGACTTAAAGAATAATGTTTTTTTTTTTCTTTACACTATACATACCTCGCAATATTTAAAATCTATGTACTGTTTACATGAAATCATCGAATCATTATTTAAATTCTTGATGATAAAAATTAAATAATAGTTACATCCCTACCTACTTAGGCATAAGCAAAATGTATTTTGTATTGTAGGAATTATTTTATACAAGCCAAGCTTAGGTGAAAGATGGACACACAATTCATAATTAATATTCGTCCTTAAATCTAATTTTAATCAAATAAATAAAACAACATTTAATTCAAACCCCTCATTCATAACGAAACGTGCATCTGTGTCATATATCAGTATGCAGTATCGATATTTGCATAATCGGTTTATTTTAAAATTTATACATTGTCCCACTCCCAAACCGGTATTAGGTTTTGTTTGTACCGTCTTTCCTTCACGGTTCACATTTTTTGGTATTCCTTGGTATTTTTATTATGACTTACAGTTTATACCTTTATTCTTTACACAAAAAGTTTACTAATATAATATGTTAATCTAAAGACATATTTCATTTAAGTGACGTGTAAACAAGACAATAATAATTATTATTTATTGCCTTAAACACATAAAATTTATTATTATATGTCATTATAACACCATATTTTTGTGTACGTTTTTATAATGAGTGGGTATACGAATATGAAACGAATAAGGTAACTAATTATAGTAAGTAGGTATTTTGACTACGCTCCACCTACTCGCAATAACGGCTTTCAAATTTGATCAAAATTCCTTTAATATTTTGTAGTATACATAATTATATGAAAGTATTGGTACAAGGATTCACAACAATCCGCATACATGATAGACTGTTAAGTATGTTAAGTGTCAATAATTTAAAAAATAAGTATTTCTTAAGAGATAAAAATATAAATATTACATTTCTTCTTTGTAAAGAATATGAAAATAATATTTCTTTTCCTTATACTTTTTAAGCACATAATTTTGAACGTAATTCTACATTCAAAATAAATAAAATTAATATTTATTAATTTGTTTCATTTCTGTAGATCTACATATAAAGAAGATTAACATTTTTATGTATCGTGCGATCATTCTATGTAGGTACCTACTTGTCAGTAAGTTCTTGTCATGAGTATGAATATAAGGTTTTTGTAAGTAATTAAATTTGAAATGAATAGATACATTGTTTGATTTATAAACGACTAAAATACCGACAGAAAATTCTCAAAGGATACGAAATATCTTAATGTTATCTTGATACAAAATAACACCAAAATTAATATAATTGAAATTACGAGCTTTTGTTCATAACTTTATTAATTAATTCATATCATAGTACATATCAAACTACATTATATTCTAATATAAGGTGGTAAAATATACATAGTTCGACCACTATACCTACTTCTTTCTACCATTGGCACTATTAAGTATTGCTACGATTTGGTTTTGAGAGTAAGAGAGAGATTTTATACAAGTTGTTTACAAATATACCTATAGAGTATGTACACTATGTACATACTTATCATCCGGTCGTTGGCTACTTCATTAATAAATCCTAATATGCAATATACATTAGTAAATACGTACAAAAATAAAACATGCAAATGCAATCTAACCACTCAGGCGGTGTTGCGGGAAAATGTTAGTCATAAATCTGTTTACAAAATTTGTGAGCTTTAACTAACATTTAATTATAATGGCATTCCCTAGATAAAATGTTGCTTTTGCTAATTGATATACCTATCTAGTTTCGGTGTTTACTGTATCAATTTTAATAATGAGCTTCCAATTTTAAAATCAGTATTATTTTATTTAAATGCAAAAACAGATATGAGCGTGGGTATCAATTTGACCAAAGCTTATTCTGGTATCCGATTAGATTACGCACGACACATCTAAGTTCGACAAGTTTATGTGTCGCCGTAGCAATAAACAGAGAAGAAAAATAGCCAATCGATACTGAACTATGGTAAACTAAAACACATGTCATAAAATAGTTGTGTCGAATTAGTGTCTCCACAAATGGAAAAACCGAATTCACAGCGGCTTCGTATGCTAATTACATAAAATCCACACAAATGTATTTTTTTAAGATACTCAGCTAGTTCATATTACGGTTGATTCGAATTTCAAATTTAGAGATGCGTGGGCGCACAAGAATTAGTTGGTATTTGGGGGGACGTTTTTCACCGCAGTCGAGGAGAGATGCACGAATAAATTGTGGAATTTGTACAAATGAATGCAAGTTTATATGAAAAGCGATATTTAGATCATCTTGAGACGTACTAATAGAAAACAATATAATTTCAGACCCATACCACGATTCGGACGTTGCATTACAAGAAAAATCATATTTATAAGCGTATAAACAAAATCGTGACATAAACAATATCTGTATGTATCTTACGATCAAATTAACCAAACTAAAACAACTTAAAATAATTTCTTTACTTGAATAAGTTTTTATACATAAAGCGAACAAAGTTAAAGTTAGCTTGGATTTAACTCGCCCGTAGTAGAACATGTGGGTTACAGAGATTAAAATCACCCGTATTCGTAGGTAGGCAGAGATTTATAGTTTTTTCTAATATAAATTTCGCTTTCCATGTCGAATTCAGTAACTAATGAGGTCCCGTTACTACTTACTTGTAGATGTATCCGAGACTTAAATCAAAACGACACAGCGAGGTATTTAATTAATTAGAAGGATATAAACGTACCAGCGGGACATTTATTTCAGTACATAGTCGTAGGCATGTTCATGTACTGTCAATTAAATTTGAATTGTTGGTTCTGAAAACGACTTCTATCTCGGTTGACTCAAATTTAAGTGATTTAAAATCGATTTGTGTTACATCACTAACCCATTACTGTATTACTACAGGATAGAGCATCTAAAGAATATTTTAATAAATTTAATGTTTTAATTATTCTAAAATAATTGATTTGTAGCAATACCTACCTACTTATAGGTATAAAAGTCGCATTTGCTTCTATTTCAAAGAATCATTAATCACAAGACCGCAACAAAAAGTGACTATTAATATTTTTTGTTTCGTATATTTCTGACTAATTCTTTGCACACGAGCTTGATAATACTAATGGGAGAATCTGATTTCCGAATTTTGGGAATCCAATCCAAGACAAATAAAAAATAAACCCGAGCGTTACCTGAGCATCTATGTAATGATAAGGGTTTAGGGCAGTACATAACACAGCTGCTCAGACAGCTTTTAGATCGCCCCTTGCCGCGCCCCCAAATTGAGACCCGAATTAGTAACGGTTACCAAATTGCTTTTTAATTTCGAACCCGTTATTACTGTTACCAAACGTGTTAAAATAAGTCTGTTGTCCTCTGCATTGGAATATATAGACCCATACGATATTACTTCTCTATCAATCTTAATTACATGAGTACCTAGTACCTATAATTGTGTAATGCTAATATTAGTACCTAAATCATCGTCACTAAGATCAATCTATGGTACATCATTATTTATATTAACATCGTAAATAGGTATTTGTACCAACGAAAACAAAGGTCGGTTAAATATTGAGTTACAAGTAACAAGAACAACAGTCGGACATTGAGAAATCTTTCATCTGATCGCCATGGGTACGCAGTTATTCATTGTGTTATTTTTAGTTTTTTTGTACCGAGCGCGCAGGGCGCGGCCCGTCCCTAGCTGCGAGATTCGTGGCCCAACCCTAATTTTAATGGCTGCTTCGTCAGTTCCGGCTCACTTAGTATGGAGTACGCTTTTTATATTTTAATATTTTTTTGACTTCCATGTATGATTTATGTTTATATTAGGTATATCCAAAAAATCTTTAGAAATTTTACATAAGTAGACGTTAAATATAAATTGAAATAAAATATAAAAACATTAGTAAAAATATAATTTACCAAATATAAAATGTGAATTTGGTGCGACATATGTTAATTATGTTGCCTGATGTTTTTTAACATCTAATTTTGTTTTAAAAAAAATGTTATTTCGATTCAAAATTCAACGAAGCGATTATGTCGATAAAAACCAGTAAACTTAATTCTAGAAACATTCGATCTACCTAAGTAGCTCTATTAATACCTGCACGAAATAAAAAGGTCCTAGAAGCACATAAACTGATGGTAATTTCTTTTTTGTCCTTAGTATTCATTAATCAATAAGCACTGAAAGGCATACATTAGATTTTTTGAGCCAGTAACGAGAGTCCAACGACGTGTCAATGGGAAATACAACACGGGAGGCGTGACTAATTGCCGTAATTATACTGCAATAAATCACTCATTTATGGTAACGTTTTAGCGACCTATCTATTAAGAGATTCCTAACTCTTTTTGAAGTTTTATTGTATACACAATCGGTGTTGTTTAACGTTTGTAGAGTTATGTAGTTAACAAATTATGGTTTGTCACTACATACAATATTTATATTATAAAAAATAATATATTAGATTTCTACAAGCTTGTTTGATATACATAGATGTATTAATATAATTATTAGCTAACTATTTAAAATACTTTATTTTGTTTATATACTTAACAAATCTGTCTCCATATTATGTTGGCAGTATTAAAACATAAATATATTCATGGCAATACGTTATGTTTATTATTTATTTTATTTCATAATTTATTTAAAGGAAATGAAATATCAGAACATTTTTAGGCCGGAATTATTTTTCTTTTTATTCAATTCCAATAATACCCTGAATTCAATAATATTACTTTTAAATAGGTAAGTACTAATATAATAAAATTATTCTTCGTTTTATTTATCTAAATATTTTAAGTTGATATTATAAACTACAAGTGTTTCATTTTCAATATCTGCAACGTTAGACACAGTATTTTTATTTGAATAGCTGGCTACATAAATAGCTATTCCGTCTAAATTAATTAACCGGACTCGGATTGGATTCCTGTGTTGGAGCGTATTAATACAAACTATAAGTCATCGAGCTGCACTCGCGGCCAACCCTTCCGCGCAAGCTGATGCATGAATTACGAGAGTGTCGGGCCTCATCGACCCCGCCGCGCCGTGTCGGATCGATAGAAGCTTTTTGTTATATTCAACCCGTAATTGCTGAAAAGTTTTCACGCCGTAGCGCCGGTCACGCGTATTTTATTACTATGAAATTGAATTATTTATGACGCCATGCACGACGGAGCGACCATTGTGAGCGGGACGTGAACGCTGCTGAATTTTAATATTGAAATTATGTATTTCATACATACAGACCCACGTGTAAAATTGCGATTAGTATTGCCACCATCGGTCGTCACAAAATGACATATCAGCGCGAGAGGCTTAATTGCGTCGGACCCAAAGCCTTGCTCCAGATTTATGTATATCCAATCCCGGTCGCCTAATCCCGCTTCTGCCCGGGTCAATCCGACCCCGGAAAAGGTTTTCCCGGTTATTTTCCGTGGAACTTTTAATCCTGCCGAATACCGACATACATCATAGAGGATTAAGAGGTTTAAATTGGAAGTTACCGACGTCCGAAATAAATTTAAATCGGCTGGCAGTCGGTATTGTGATATCGGTGCCGATGCTAAATGGGAGCCAATTTTATCCAGCAAGTAAATCTTGTAAAGAGCCCGAGCTTAGAATATTGTTTGTTATATCATATGAGCTGTTCTAAAATATTTTATTTGCAATGTTTTCTATGGTATTTGAAATAAATTTGTAGAAGCCGGTAAATCTTTGCTGATTTGAGTATACAGTGCAGTACTTTTAGGTCATACATATTTCTATCTGTAAGCGCTGCGATGTTCTAGTTTGAAAAAAGTGAAGAATATGGTAAAGGAGAGAAATTTACGCGACTCATTCAAACTTAGTCCTCAATCTAATGCATCTGTGGTCGAACTTGGATAGGATTTCAATTCAAATAGACATTAATAACAGATTATCATAAACAACACTCGTTTTCCATTTCCTTAACTGCGTGCTCTTTGATAAGTAAAGCTCGTACGTTATTTTAGTAGTTTAGTTAGTACAGTTATTTTATATAAAATATTTATAAAGACTAACAGACTAAAATGCATAAACATTAAGTCTCAAATCCATATACATATACATAGTACAGCAACTGCAGCATCCCTCCCGTTACGAAATTAAAAGGGTATCAATAAGGGTGCAGTAAATCATGCCTGGCTGGACCGACCCTTTGGAGTGGACCCTCGAGTCCTGGGCCACCTGACCGCCACTGATGCATTTTATGTTGTTACTATTACTTTATACATAATGAATGGTATTTAATTTGCGCTATTTTAATATTGATTAAATATAATTTTAATATTTCTATATTACAATATTAGAATAATAATAGAGAATATAATTATTGTAGAGTTTTCTTAAATAAAATAAATGTTTTACAAATATTTTATTTCTATTGGTAAAATACCTATATTATTTGATTAAATCTGGATTATTTTGGTTTTCATTTTTCTCTGATCGAATTAAGTAAAGTCTAAATGTCACTCTACAAAATTTAAAATTTCTAGGTATCTAATACAAAAAAAAGGATCCAACGTTAGTGAATTTTTCAAATTCATGACGCTTGAAAAAAACTATATAGTGTTTATATAATGATAACATAGATATAACTTTTTTATTGTACTATCAATTAAATATCCATCAAACAATTTGTCTCCTCCCCTATAGGTGTTCGGATATCCCATAATAGCTCAGTGTTTATCAGTTCGAGTTATTGTACATTATGTGGGAACAATTACAGATCCATTTATCACTGGACTCCTAGTACGCCCCGAGCAACCAACCCTAGGGATGGAGCCCTCTAACCCTTTACCCCTCACACACTTGATTAGCTCTGCTAACTTCAAGATGCGTGACTTATACCGATTTATGACTTGTGTGACACTAATACCTACTCGTTAGTGGTGTTGGCTTATAAGTTTTTTTTTGCTGGCTGTACCGATGGAGCCTTTTTTGCTGTGGCACGAAAAAGGTTATTTTTAATTTGTACAGCGCCATCTATTGTCATATTGAAGAAAAAGAAACATATCTGTGATTGATATAAGATAGATTCTTATAGGGTACCGAGATGAGTACGGTAGATACTAATTGGAATTTGTTATTTATCATGTTTCATCATTTTCATAACATCGGCTATCCTATCTATTGTAGGATAGCCTGTTCGTTCTATACAAAAATACTGTTACAAAATGTATTCTGAGATAATCTTTTATTAATTTTAATATTCTACTCAGAAGTTTCTGACAAGTTTCGGTTTACTAATCCAGCCTCTGATAGTGTCAGTCATTTACACTTTTTAGATTTAGTCCTACTGGATCTAGTCTAAACGAGACAAATATATGTATGTAGGTACTTGAAATTAGATTAGTACCTAGGCAGAGGATAGATCGTTACAAATACCAGATAATTATGAAACAAATATAGAGTTTGGTCATAAATGATGAGACAAAACCACGTACATAATATAGTCGCTAAGTCAATAAACCAGGCTCGTACATCGGCGTTCCCTCCTGGACACGAAATTGGTACGTAAATCATTAATCAGCTGGCTCATTTGTACCCGCCAAAATTATTTATGCTGCCTCGTGCTCGCTTACGTAGCTCTTTAACGTTAGACGTCTGGCTAATCCTGTTTAGATAAACGTACCAAAACAAAATTCACGAAATTCCACACTTATAGCTGAAATATTGCATCGTTAATATGTAGGTATGTATGTATATCTACATTTCTTTGAAGGAAACGTTCGCGTATTAGCTAACCGGATGAATAACATATGCAGGTATTGAAAACGCAATTTCCTCTTATTGTAGTTATGGCAATTGTAATGCTCGATTTTATTTAGTCGGATTATGTTTTTTTATTAATGACAACTTGTGTTTATTAATCTGGGTAACTGGTTTAAAAATATGCTCAACGTTTTTAATTTTCTTGTAAGATATTTCGAATTAAATTTAATTTTAATGGAAACAAATTCAAATACTTAAAAATTGAAAATACGCGTAAAAATAATTATTAATATTTATTTACTAATTTATTTCTCAACACAATTCATAATTCAATATAACCCGTGAACAATGCGAAATACAAAGTTCATTAATCCGAAATATATTGCCCGAATTCTTATTGAAAACTTTGGACATTAATTTTTAACCCTTCGTAATTGTAAACATTCCTAAAGTTGGGCCGATCCGAGGGTCGAATAGACCCGCGCGCTCTATATTAAACCCTACAAGTATTTCTGTAAATAATGACCCTTAATTTCCCACAATATTATCTAGTGTTAAATTATTTTCGGAATTATAAAATATAAACATATTAGACTATTACGTCATTGATAAAATGTAGATAAATAATTTGTTACCTATTATGCAATTTACATCAGGACTCTACTATTAAAACTTTTTTACGAAAGAAACGTAAACCTATTGTAAAATAAAAAAAATGTATCTACCTACCTACCGAAGAGTTTTGAATAGTTTTTAAGACCAATAAGAATGAAGCTTCCAAATATGTACGTACATTTAAACTATAGTTAGTTAAGAAGCAGGTAACAAGAATTTAGAGTTACTAATTAGAATCCCATATTATTCAAAAACGATCATACCCGTAGATATTTTTTTAGAATCTAAGTACCTATTACTGCAAACATTTATCAGGCAGGTAATTAGAATGTTATCCTGCCCACAATCTCGGGGCAAGGTCGTCGTCCTATTGTCATCGTTTCGCTTAACTACGCGGTTTAACCTCGCTTAGTAAAGAATGCACTTACCTTAGTAAGTTAGGAAGATAAATAATTCAATTAATACTGTAAGGCGGTTCGTTCTGGGTGGGCAGTAATTGGACTAATTACGTCAATACCGCAGCGTTATAGCGATGAATTATTGATGTACTTACGACCAGTTGATAAACGATCATCACTACTTTATCTCGACATTTTTTAATTACTGTGTCGCTACTACTTTTCATTGTAAACCTGCTTTATTGCGACCGTAATTTGCAAATGTAGCTCCGTTTATGCAAGTTCATATGTAAATAAACTAAAATTAATATTATTCAATGACTGAAGCAATTGATTGTTAATAATTTTTAAATCTTATAAAAGCCATCAAATTGTAGTGGTATTACTATTTTAATATTATCTTTGACTGTAATAGTGAACCAGACTCACATTTGGCATGTTTTTACACACGCTGCACTTGTAATATATTTTAATTCTATTAAACCATACGTATATATTTTGATCTACAAAAGTAACATTTTAGACAAATTCCTTTTCTTTGCTAATTTAGTTATTTTATATTAGTTATTTATATTTTAACATAAACATTTAGAAAATCAAGTCATATTGACTAAGTCCAAAAGTGTTGTTTATATAACGCGGACTGACACAAAATCCTTATGTTTCAAACATTATAAACACATATGTAAAAATATATCATTAAGATTAACATATTCGTTAATCCTTCCGGCATTTTATTGGTGCTCTTCGAACCATATAAAATAAGTTACGTCTATTCGCCACTAGATGTCAGTGTCAAAATCCGTTTCTCTAATATAACGCTAGATCGCGCTACTGTCGATGCAGTTTGTTTCCATTTATTCTTATTTTATTGCCTGCGTGATTTATTGCGTTTGTTTATTGTTATAGTATCTGAGGGCAGTAAATAAACAAGTTTGTAACCATGATAAAAATAATTCAATGTTTTAGATTGATTTATTGGTTTGAAAATTACGGCTTTGTAAAATATAGAGAAAGGTTAATTTTTATTTTATTTTCATTTGAATAATGAGTATCTATTTACATAGTACCCACTCATTGTAACTCAGAAAGTGGAAGAAAAAAAGTTCATCGATAGGTAGAGATGCACAAAAATGACGTCGTTATTTGATAATTTGTAGTACCATTTTAATATCTACAGTTACAAGTAATATTAGAGTACCTACTTAATTTCGGTTGTTTTATTGTTGCTATATATCTGTTTACCCACTTAAGTAGGTTCATATCTATATGTGTAGTAAGATATAATTTGAACAATATTACAATTCACAAAAATAGTATGGAATTACATATATTAATATTACTATATTTTAATTATCAATGTTAAAATGTAATTTCAGTAGTTCTATACTTAATCAGAATAGATTTACAATTGATAACAAATTTGCAATGTGTTTTTAAAAACTTTTCTTAATTTGATATCATGTTGGTCACAATCCTCAGTACGCCATATTAGTTCATTCGTCGCATAATAATAATCCGTATTGGGGTAGCAAGCCCCTAAAAATTAAAAATGGCGGCAAGCGAGAGCTCTCTCGATTGGTAGCAATAATTCATTCGGCTGCCACCAGGGGCGCTGCGCGTCATTTGTCTATGTCACCCCCGCCCCCTCTTGGTCTCGAGCAAGATGTAAGGGGTGTTTGCGACACTAGTTGTAAGTAGGCACTATCTAGATGTTGTAAAAATAATTGAAAATTCCTAAAAATATAAGTTGAGACATATTTAAATAGATACCTATAGCCAACTCATTTTAGACGTGGTTGCATTTGTAGTAGTTCACCGTCATATTGTAAATAAACGAATAATATTTTTTTATTTTTTTATATGTACCTACTTAATGTTTTACAAAAGCAATTTTTTTTTTTTACAAAATATGAGTAATGATAATACGTTCTAATATTGTAGGTATCTAAAATCTTTTAATGCATCTAATTTGTGTCTAATAATTTACTTACCAATGAAAATTTGTGAATAAAAATATTGATACACTGAAAATTCTTAAAAAGTAAAATAAAACCAATGAAGTTATATTATTACGAAATAACCAAATTGGCATGGCATGACACTTCTAACGTTACTTCTTTATAATTGACCCCATGTACAGATGCGCGGTAGCTATGGCAACCAGGTTTATTTCGGTTTTATTCACTGTACGTATAACACTACTACAAATGCAAAAACGTCACTAAAGTGATTTGACTATACGTGCTGAGGCATTTTAAATTGGTACTCAGAGATAGCAACGCATCTGTAGTGAACCGCAGGTTAATCTTATCTGGGGTTGCTAACAGATATCCATGGGTGGCAGAGGGCTCTTATCATTAAGAGAACTGCATACTTCTTCATACCTACTTTTATAATTTAAAAAATAATTAAAAATACATTTTCATTTATATTTTGTCATTCTAATACCATACCTATACCATGTAACATAAAACAAACTCATACATCTTGAAATATGTGTACTACTAAATCTATACTACGAAATCAAAATCAAAAGTAATAATAAAAATAAAAGTAATAATATAAATAAAAATTCAAAATAGATTATTTACAAGAATTATTTTTGAACGTCATTTTTGTTTCTCTACCACTACTTCAGAAGGTGGAGAAGTTATGGAGAAGAAGCGGCGCAAGAAACACCCCAACATCAATTTGTTATAGGTAGCTGATTTTAACAATGAAGGGAATAAATATTGAAAAGCACGTAGCTTATAAAAGATGACAATAACATCGAATAATATTGAACACAAAAGAATAGATATACCTATATAAATATTTAATTTTTTATTGTAACAGATTTAAAAATATAAATAGCATTTAATAGGCCTGTCATCTCTTCCGCACAATTAATTCCCACACACACGTCTCATAAATTTCTTTGCTGAATCGGCGATGATTGTACAAACGAGTAGGTATTGCATAATATCGTAATTAATTATGATAAGACATATCAGTTGTTGAATTTTCCATTTAAATGACACGATAGTAATATCTATTATAATTCTTACATCTAATTAGTTCTTCCGTGTCACCTCAGCATAACGTTAATCTATGTTTATGAAAACTCGAGGTTATAAGTCAGAGGGACACGTTCAACTGATTAGATTTCTGTTACAAATCCGTTATATAATGCATTTGTTGGAAAGACCTAATCACATATACCAAAAGGTAGAAATTACGGTACAACACGACTCTACCTCATTTCGTGAAATGTAGAGTCTCAGGTAACTCTATCGCGTGATAGCGCGCAGTATCGGACGCACCGCACGCACTTTACCGAAATTATTTTAATAAACCAGGTTACGTGGATGTTTTGATTTTTTTCCCAACTAGGAAGAAATGGGAAAAGTTATTTGATGATGTACCTACCTACTACTCTAAATTGGGCGTGCCTGCTGTATTACGACGACGTCTGACGCGCAGTGAGTCCCGAGTTCGATTCCCGGCCAGACAGATATCTGAATTATGAATTTAGATTTGTGTTCGGGGTCTGGATATTTATGTATTCGTCTTTTTATGTACATCACACCCACGACACGGAGAAATCTCTTGTGTGGGGCTATGAGTGCAGTAAGCGTCTTTTTTCCATATTATTGATTTCTTTTATTTCAATAAAATTTGATATAATTATGTTATGTAAATCTAACATAATTCGATTAAGTTTTGAATACCGATACAATAGGATTTCAATACAGTAGGAGGCATAGTGATAGTCAAAATACAATTGTCAAGATATATTTGGGCATGTTCAAATTGTTCAACATAGAACAAGAGTACAAGATAAGTAATCTCAAATTTAAATCTTCATTCTATGGACACTTACAAATGGCAAATCTGAAATATTTAATGTAATCTGCATTCCTTCGGGCCGTTCTGGTTCGCTTAATAGATTCCTTAAGGCTCTATTAAGTCCAACAAGAGTTGACCAAAAATAAATCACCGACGACAACTCTATCTTTGAAACAACAAAGCATTCGCATTCGCAACGATTATTATCTCTAAAACAAACTTAATGCATTTACGGGTAGCGACACGGTCTAGAGACATTTTGCTAACTTACACGCTTGGATATGCGGTTTAACCAACCTTTAATGGTATTGTAATAAAGTTTAATATGGAGTACATTAGGCACGTTATCAAAATATAGAGTTAGCTACATTAGTGATGCGGTTGCTCTAAGCTTTATTTTGTAGGGTATAGAGTTGTTATTGCTGTGTTTGGATGGTAAAATGTGGGTGTAAATAAATAGCAGAGGGCCGCTCGTGATCGCGGATCGTGATTGCAACACCACTGCGTGCCCTTTGAACACGGGTTCCGGAGCCGTGAAAAATCACCTGAACATATGCAAGCCTGCCTTCCCGCGGCGTTCTAATCTATCGTAATGGAGACAAAAAAATATATGGCGGGAGAACCGTTTAAGCTATACTTAACGCGGTATTTTAAATAAATTATAGTGGTATAACCGTTTAAGTTATAGTTAACTTGGTATTTTTAAGAATATTGAAGTGGTATTTGAATTAGACCTTGGTATTTTCTTGTAGTTTCGAAGTAAACTGCTTAAGTGTCAGGTAGACGACATAATCTTGCAAAGTGGTTGTTGTAGGCGGTGGACATCCCTTGAATTGCTATTGTGAATAATGTAGGTACTTCACACAGAAAACTGTCAGAAATTTATACATATAGCTATACACACTTTTTATATTTTCTGTATAATAAATTAATATTTATTTTAAATTAATAATATTAGCCATTTTTGCTTACTTTACTATCAAACAATACAACACATATCTACTTATACAAAAAGTAGCCTCGCTGCCTTAACTTATTAAGCTAACTTGTAGACAATTGGTGTTTAATAGTCTAATATAACCTATTCAACGTATATTAAAATATTCATTTTATATTTAAAATAATAGGTAGGTACTTCGTACAGTGCAAACCCATATATTATAATAGTTAACTCTAAACGATGATCTCAAAGATGACTAAGGTATTGTTTTATATCTCAATGTTTACAAACGAAGTCGTCACAGATCAACATTATCTAGATGCGTCATTACCTTCACCTACGCCCCACACAACTACGTCTTATCCCTCTTCGTGTAGGTTCCGTCAACAATACCGATCGGGTCTCATTTAAAATTCGAATACCGCCATCGACTAGTAAGGCGCACAAGGGATCATTAAACATTATGGCTCTATTCTATTTGATACGTGATAACTCCTGGATCAATTGTTCGGTGAATGTTAATGTAGGGCTAACCCGAAGGTGTCTATATGACACCGATCGGCATCCGGGAAGTGCTAGAATGGCGATTCCAGTTTTTGTATGGATGTGCAGCTGCCTACACGTGGCGTAGATGTACGGGATGCCAACAATTTCCGTCGTTACTGTTATTTATGGCATTGGCGAAATAGTTACTTTGGATTACATACACCATACATCGATATTTGAAATTAAATTTGAAATTCTTACTAAGAAACGTAACCATCATTATAGTAAGTACCTATAGAAAAATATAATATAATATACGTACCTTTTTATTTAGTTAGTATTTACCTTAAGCATATATGCAGGTAATTACTAAAATACATTTATTAAAAAAATCAACACACAATATTAATTTGCTTTCATTTAAAATGAGGTTAACACAATAAATATCTTTTCCCTTGCCTAGAGATGTAAATCGAACAATGTTATAAGCGTATATCTTGAACATATATGTGTCAATATGATTAAAGTGTCACTTAAATAAATCTTATGTTACGCCATCCACATAATTGTATACTTCGTATTGATAATGTTGCATTAAGCACTTGCTATACATTTCCATTAAGTAATTCAGTTTCAGTCACCAATCAGTGATAAGTAACTACGCTTGTATTGATGTCATATGGTCCATTTATTAACACTTAACGGCTTTTACCATGTATGTACCACTTCAGATCTTCCAGTACTTTACAAGTGGTATATAATGAATGCATTTCGTAAGCTTCTATATCAATAATTACAGGCAATGTGATAGACGTGTCATTATTTTTATTAATATTTAGGTATCCACTGATGGATATATTAGTCAATTCCAGTAATTTAGATCTTGTAGGTATAGAAAATCGTGGGCTGAAGTTTACTCGATTTGTAGTTAATTCATTATATTCATTGATATTAGGTACATATTTTATATGATTATTTTTTTAATTGGCTGAATGTTTAAATATTAAAAGAGATAGTGTAGGTAAAAATAAAATTTGTCCGATATTTTTTATTATTAAATTAAGTATGTTCGGCGGTACCATACTTATATCAAAAACAAAATTAACAAAAAGATCTGTATTAAGCAGGTAATAAATAATGAAAAACACAATTCTGATAAAATCGTGTCCAAAATTGTAATGCTCTAACCTACATAGGCACGTGTCAGCATTTGATTATTAATTTTTTGGTGCATCAACTTTATCCATAATGAATATAGATTGGATATTATTCGAATCGATGCACATGAAAAATATAAATTACCTAATTAATTCTTTTGAATATGTTTGATATGTAAAGGACTTAAAACTCTAAGATGAAGAATAAAATAATTTAGATTTTATGATCGTACAAGTGAATCTATCTAGCAACAGTTAACAACAAACAAACTAAAACCTAGGACAGAAAAGTCATGGTGTGATGTTGAAGAAATTTACGATTTCTATGACTTTAAAACTGTTATCAAGATATTAGATAATAAAAATACCTTACTGTTACTATAAATTAACAAGATTGAACTAGAATTTTTGGTAGAATTTGTCCTCGATCTAATCAATCCTTGAATTTGGAGCACAAATCATGTAATACATCACGCGATGTCCGGGAGCAAATGGCTTAGAAACTTTATGTGCCAGAGACTTGGGGATAATATTACTGTAAACATAGGAGACAATTTACTTTATTTCTATAATAATGCTGTTTTTGCTTCTTCCTAATTTATAAATGTTGTAAAAGTCTTAAGTAAAACGACAATCATTTCAATAAAGTTTATTTAATGACAATAATGTTACGAATCGCAAGGCAAGGAAATATTTTGCGGTTAAGGATATACTAATAATACTTAATATTATACGTTTTTAGGGATCCATACCCAAAGGGTAAAAATGGAACCCTATTAATAAGCCTCC
>DWPV01000374.1:0-30542 GCA_018251915.1 Urbanus proteus proteus | reverse complement strand
AAAAAAATGCATTTTTGTTATAGGTACCTTGTATACTTTTATTTTTGACATTAATGGTATGATATCAAAAGTAATTAGAAAAATAAAATAAAGACAAATTAAGATAGTAACCCAGAAACAAAGTCTGGTAAGCTTTATTCAAATATCAAATCATACAAGAACGTTATAAGACCATGATCATGACGATACATTTGAGATAACATGAACGTGCAGATATAATTGTGAGACTATTTAACAACGTGATGTCAGTAAACACGAGTATTGTAGAAGCGATAAAAATGTCAACACACTAGATGATATAAGGAAAGACAAATATATGGATAATATCTAAATTAGATATTATGGTATTATCATAGGTTCTATTTGCGAAAATAAAAGTGAATGACAGACGGGCAACTAATAAAAAGTTTATTCATGAAGAATCAGTTGAAAGGCGGATAAATGCTTATTATTAGTAACAAGGTTTTTATATGCATATTCTAATTCTAAAAATTATAAACTCGTATTAAGTCTGTTCTCGTATCTTTGAAAATTATAAAATTTACAAAGGACTATAGTCGAATGGATACAGGAAATTTGAAGTTCTGTCAAAAATGGAGTAAAGAGGGTTATTTGAATGTATAGTTGTAACTTATAATAACAACTCCTGCGTTGCCATTTGTATTCCAATGGTACCCAAAAGCAGTCTATCTAAGGGTGGTAGAAATTTAACTAACTATATTTTTACTTAAAATTTAAAATATGTACCTAACATTATCTGATATACACAAAACAGAATTGTTTAATCGAGTTCCGATAACACCACTATTTTTCTCAACATTGATAGTGCCACAATGGAAAAAAGAAATTCCCTCAACGTTACCGACAAGGCACGTCAACTTCAAAGATAAGTTGATTTTACTTTCGCTTCTATATTATTAATATTGACGATCGAGAATCTCATCATCGGATGAGCACTTTCATCTTCGTTACGTTTTGTGAGCAATAACGTTTCGACAGTACATGTTGTTAATGTTCTGTTAATATTTAGAGCTTATACATTTATCATGTTTACTCGTTAATGGTACTAATTATAGAATTAATATACGCATGAGTACCTTCCCGTTACAATATAGACATAACGAAAAATTTAATTACCTTTCGAATATTTGTATACGAGGACAAATAGATTATAATTTTCACATTTACCTACTATTTTGGGTAATATTTAGTTACGAAATTAATCATAACAATGATTAATTATCGTGCAGTTTATGATTATTTTAACTCTCTGAATAATGACCAGATCATTTACTAGTGTGTGTAAATATTTATATTATTCAGTCATAGATATGAGTGGTAACGTTGTATTTCAATTAGGTATTCCTTTTATACTCTGTCCATTATAGACCTTTTTATAGTATGTTCAAACTCTAATTAGTTACCTATGTATTTAAACGATGCGTATTACGTTAGAAATAGAAATTCACAGATTTCCACGGTACATTTTAGGGAAGGCAAATTTTCATCCAAAACAAGTGATTTTCTTTTTTCCTTTTTCTTTTCATCGTCCAGTTTCCTGGCCGGCAAAATTGTTCGAACCCCCGGCGGGCTTCAGAGGGCATAGAATCACCCACATTATAACTTTTTACTAAGTACCGGCCAGTGACCGTGTTCTATGGAGGTACGATTTCGAGAGTATCCTTAAATGTAACACGCAAATTTGTAAAGATTACACCTGATTTAAACCAAAGACCATCGACAATATCTATTTAACGTCAATTAGTAGGTACAAGAAATACCTACTTGTAGAGTACAACTTGATTTCGAAAAAAATTACCTACCCATAAAAAGCTTCATTAGGTTCTTAATATTAACAATAAAATACCTAATTATATTTGTTTTCTGGAATGTTAGGTAGATACCTAAAAATATTTTACATTTTCATTTCTAGAAATATTTTACATCTGATATTTCCAATGTAAATTCCACTACAATAACATCGATTATGGATTTGTCAATCGGTATAGTACAATTCGACAATCAAATCTATAAAATCGATGCTCTCTCATCGAATAGACTGACGCCTACTCACCGCGTCAGTTCGGCGAATTTCAAACTAAAGTAAAAAAAAAAAACAAAATATTTTATTCAAAGTAGATTCTTTAGAGAATTATTTTTGAGTTCGAGTTTAAGTCAAAGAGTAAAACGATAGTCATTTAATACTCGTCTTCGTTATTCACTGGAGCGCTACGGAATGGAGGTGAGCGCCCAGCACTAGTTTTGTCTGATCCTTGCAAACCGGATGCCTGAGTATTTGACAAGGATACCCGACCTACTCGAAATACATATGGACGATGGATATGTTTTATTATTAGTGTTAAGAACCGGCTTAAAAGAGCATAATAAACATTCCATGCACCAAATTAAGTCTGCTATAAAGTGAATATTGTATGAAAATAATGTTTTTGTCATTAACATGCATGCAATGTCGAAAATAAAAATATATAAATATCAAAATATAATCTTTTCTTGATTATTATTCATTTATTTAACAATTTATGTACACAGAGTAAAAACAAAAACAAAAAGACAAAGAAATGGTACCGTACAAAGGTGCTGCTTATTTCCGTGAGAAATAAGTTATTTTCTGTGAGTAAAAATGTGATTATTATATGATTGTATTATTATACAAATAAATGATTTATATATTGTTTGCAATGCTCACAATGCAGGAGAAGGTAACAGTCGAGTCCGTTCGTTTGGTCCTTGTAAACCGGATAGTAAAGGTTTGGCCGGGATCCAGTCCAATCCGGTCCAGATCGATTTCAGGCGTTCCTTTTCATCTACTCATAGTGAATTATCTATTGCAAAATCGAAATCGATCACAAATTTCAATGTAATAAGTTCTGCAATAGTTTTTTACATCTTGATTTAAATTTTATCAATTCGACATCATTACTAACGTTTACTTTTATAATCATTTACTTAATATACGTATTACTTTTAATTAAAATCCATTAAAGCTGAGATAATCAAATTAAGAGTATAAACGGCAGAGTATGAACGTTCAGTGATCTGTGATCTTTCGAAGCCGTGACGTTTGAATCTTCAGTAAGATGAATCCTTTCAAGTTTAACAATGGTTATTTACAACTTCATAACTTAATTACGAGTATATATATTTTTTCTAATGCGTTTAACAATAAAATCTAGTTACACGACGTCATCGTGTACTTAGTTAAGGTTAGCCTTGAATTCTTGATGTATTCAATAGCCATGTAGATTTAGGTGCTTATACATAGCAAGCCTGAAACTTATGTGGTAGAAGTGACTTACGATGGTATATTCATTTTTTTGTAGTACTTAGCAAGTGAAAATTAAGTCCAGAGTCCAGTAACATTAAGTGATCAAGACCAGATAAGGCAACTATCTCACATATTAGTTGCTACCCCTGATATCTAAGTTTGATCGCTTCTGATAAGTATGTCCCCCTTACCACATCCTTTAAACCAGAACACAGCAGCGCTTTACGCTACTGTTATGGTGTTACCGGAGCCGAACCGCAAAGTTCTTTTGCCTTTTAGCTACTATGGCTACTGACCGAGAGAATCAACAACGATACTTCAATTGTATGCGAAGACTCATTCACGATTTACACAATGTTCGATAAGTTGAACGGTGCATTGTGGTTGGTCAGGGGTAATTCAGTTAAGTGTCAATTCGTGGATGTCGAGCACACCTGTCAAATAAAATCTTTTAGTAAATTCATATTTTGTGGTCAAGACCGTTAATCATGAGGGGAATCCGATTTCTCAAAACAAAAAAACATCGCATTAACGTTTACTCCTTATCAAAATAATTCAAAATATAACTCGACGTTGCCGCAGCGTCGAGTTGTTGGCTGTTTCCTTAGTGAATTACCCCCCTGGTCGGAATACAATTCATGTTTATGGTCACGTTCTATACGTGACATTTAAGGATAAAGGTATTTCCTATTCTTGGAGTGTTGGTTCATCTAATATTGCGTATTTTATCCCTACTATTAGTACACCTGAACCAATTGCCATTTCGAGTTTCTTGAATATTTATTATTTTATCGGCAACTTGACATTGTAATGTGGCAATGTAGCTAAATTGCGGCAATTTCTAGTAAAGTGACAACATTCCAGGTCTACTTGAGAATGCAACGAAAGTATTCATACATACATATTTATTATATTTCTAGATATTACTTCAATTCTAAGCACTATTATTCCATATTTATGCAAACGCTACAGTTATTGCTTATTTAAGAAGTTAATATTATTGGTATTATCGACACGCAACAATGTTTTTCGTTTCAATATCTTCCGGGGTATCTAGTACCGAGCTCATGTATCAAAAAAAGCGAATGAATTTAAACATGAGATCAGCTTTCCGTAGACGTAATACTTCACGATTAAGGTCAAACTTATTGAGAGCCGAGAGAAATGGAATCGCAATTTCTTAGCCTCCTATAACTTGAGCCAGAGACTAAAAAGATGTTCTAGACCGCATTCCGAGTGGCGCGAGAGTAATGTACTCTTAATTGTACATATATTATGTTATAGATAGAAAACGTTGATATATAACCTTACTCTAACAGGTAAATTTTATCGATAATAGATATAGAATAGATTTGTTGTTGCATAAAGAACGTACAGAAAATTGAAAAGACGAGAAAATATTAAGGAGTGTTATCAATGTACTTAATGGCAATCACATAATTAGAATTTCTAATGACCATTAAATATTTAAAGTCATAAGCTGATAACGTTATCATGATATATGATCGAGAATTTTCTTATTTACATCAATTACATTTCTTATTATCAAAAGACATGTATGATCAACGAATGATATGGTGGCTCGCGCAAAAACATTCTACCTGCACCAAACAGAATTTGCATAGTGTCACATGTAGTCTAATTTAAACATTAATTTCATGTATTTAGGATAAATTTCAAATGAGTATGTAAATGTTTTGAAAATACCATTTATGTGCTACAGGTTACCATAGTAAAACAGTTGTAGACGCAAGCACATATAGAATTATTTGTCCACAACGTAACACGATCGAGGCACTGGCACTGTACAACTTGTTTAAATTCGACACGTTTCGATACTAGGAAAGCAAAAAACGCCGGTCGAGTATACGATTACTCTTTCGATGCGAAATTTACGAGCGCGAGTGTAATATTCTATTAGTATCCTCCGACACACGTCCGTCTCGGACGCAGTCACGCGCCAAACTAAATTATTGCCTTTGCTTGCGCGCCCGGCGTTGGCAGTTGAGAGCGAAATTGGTTTCAGAACGTTAGAATGTGGTGCGGTGTATACTGGACTTTCCTATGTGTGAATACAGTCGAAGTCGAGATGACAAAATCCATACTTTTTTCTTGCGGAGCATGCGAACAGGTTGGACACGAGAAATTCGCAGCCTAGCAGGAAGTGATAAGCCTCCGTTAAGATAAATAAACAGTGTTCTAACTCTTCAAGGGACTGGGTCGTCAACCCGCAGCGACATGTGGCGTTACGGTATACCTACTGTTACTGTTCTACGAAAAGTTTAATCTTTACAACTAGAAATACAATAAATAAATTCCAAAAATTGTTGACGACATACGTTCACAACAATCCATTGCTTCAGCTTCAGACCGATGGTTTAGATTTATCAAATCAAATACTTACCATCGTTTGTTTTTTTTATAATAGAAATCAAGAGTGAGTCTTCTAAACCAGCAATGTAGCGTAATGTCCGCAACCGCTCAATTGCGAAACAAACGTAGATATTTAAAAAATATAATTATTTGTATTATGTCAAATATTATACCAATCAATACGTACTCCGACAACGAGATGAGCTATGTATGATATAGACCTTCAGATTCTGAGATAGATATTATTAATGTAGACGTCATATCTATGATAAGTACCTATATGTGACGTGGACATGATAGATGACAACGATGTAATTAAAACTGTGTTGCGATAAGGAGGAAGCAAAATAGTTCGTGTAAATACAACGTGGCGAATTTTGACAATGTTTATTTTATGTTCCAGCTATAAAACATTTTACAACGCAAGCATTGCGTAAGATTCAAAAGAATTGCGTATTTTTCGGATCATATGTTTTTACAAACATACGATAGCTGGGAAATTTTCTTGTGTTACAAAGTATGCACTGTAAAGATTTGAGTATGGGCATTTTAACTTAATTATGAATTGAGAAATTTTGAAAATCGAGATGTTTGAGTATGAATATAACAAAGATCGAGATCGAACTATGAAAACACGTATAGCTAGGAGTTTAATTTTTGTCTAAGGAAATCACAAATTGAGATGATCACAAAATCAATTGAGTCTTAAATACTACCTAAGCTATCATGGCTTTAAATAACCATAACATTTAAATAAGCCTAGTTTTTCATATTTATCCAATAATTTCAAAAGGAAGCTCCAGATATTGGATCCAGAATCCATATGGAATCAAGTATGTTGCATCCTCCAGACATGACGTTTGGCGCGGGTCAGGGGGACGCGTAAAGTGAGATTACCGTTTATCAGCCGGCACGTGCTTGCTGCAAATGGTGATAACTATGCGGCGGAAGATATATTTTAATTCCGTTCTCAATTATTTAATCCAAATTTGGGATTCTCAGAATGAAAAAAAAAATCCTAAAGGGCTGAAAATTCATTCGTCGAAATAATTCAACGACAATATTAAATCCTTACGCGACATTTTCTTATCTAATAATTTCAAAAGGAAGTTCTATATATTGCATCCAGAATCCATATTGAATGGAGCCTAAGTCGTCATATTGCATCGCCCAGTCATGACGTCGGGCGCGGGTCAGGGGGGCGCGCGAAGTGAGATATTACCGCTTATCAGCCGGCACGTGGGTGCTACAAATAGTGGTCTGCGGTGGGTGATCGGTGTGATTGATTTATCTCATAGATTTGAAGCAAACTTTACGCAACGTCATAACTTTCTTGTCTGTGTGGATTAAGTTCGAAACTGTGATATTGAATCTATGCATATTTTTCTTTTGTACTTATTAAATTATTGAAACCATAGTTTTATCTGTATTGATATTTATATCATCTATTTGGGTACGTTATATAAAAAACAGCTTTAAAATGACGCGTATAAGATTTACCTAAAACCCGGCAGGTATACAATAGTGTGTTTGTAAGTAAAAACATAGCTTTAGAAATACATAATATGCCTGATTTTAATGACATTAAAATGTTTACAGAAAACAAACTCAAAGAGCTATCAAGACTATCTTTACTAATTAACAAAGTAATTTTAATTTAATTATTATACGACTATTTGATTAAAATGTTAGTTATCAACAGTGAATGCAATATACATAAGGATGCGGTAAAGAAACTCATCATCATTATAGAGAATTAATTGTCTATTTTACATTTAGTAATTAATACAAGAACATAATCGTTAAATGTATAAACAATGAACGCTTTCACTTTGTATATTTATAAACTTATTTCATTAGATATTTCGTTTTATGAAATTAAAGTAGTAAAATGATAGTGTTAACCAAAATAAGACGATTGACCTAGCCGAAGCTTAGTTTTAAGGAATTATATGTGCGCTAAAAAGATGATAGATCATTTCTTCCTATAAGAAGAAATGAAAATAAAAAACTAAGAAGAAATGAGGAATGAGGAAAAGTATGCAGTTTTTGAAATACATGGAAATGCGGTGTAAGGTTTTTCTACTTTGTAGTCACTAATGGATTTAAGTACATGGTTTTAAATTTGGGAAGCGTGGGCTGCTGGAAGCCCTTAGCTCCCTACCTTGATCTGCCACTGTAATTTATAGTAATCAGTCACTGCCACCACCGATATACTTCCAAGTAGGATTTTAATCCAACCTTGATTCGGTCTAGGACTAAACAAAACTGTTTTGAATTATTGCTCTCTTTAAAGCATAATTCACCATTGCCGTTAGACAGAGTTGAATAAAAAAAGAAGAATAATAGTTTATCAACCCTGATATCTCATGATGATGATGACGATTTATATGCAAAGGAGTCTTCCAACGTGATTCAACTGCATTGCAGTTTCGTTTACAATATTATACCAAAAACTCTTTCGAATGTTGCCAATATTTTTATCAAAACAGAGAATGTTCACGAATGAAAAATGCCTGCTTATGTAGTTTGACAAGACGACAAGTCACACAATATTTGTACAGTTGTATTGTATGATTGTGTATATTATTTACAACACTGACGGCTTAACGAGACCATTGTGATATAGCAAATACAAATACATCAAACATGACGTTAATGTTAGACATTAAAATGAAGTTATGGAACATTCTAGAGACGCATCCACGGAAATTTCAATTTTACTATCGTTTGAATATTATGAGGAAGGAAAGGAAGTCATGGGATTTTTTAAATAATGATTTATGAACAGTCGTTATTGATTTAAGTGAAAATTGGTTTAGCATCACTTATTTAAAAGTAAAAGAATCATTTTTGCATTTTTTTAACGGAAGCTATGTTGATAGGACCAAGTTCATAACTTAACAAGCAATTAACAACAGAAATGAAATTATTAGTGAAATCCTCATCATATTAAGAAGATCTTGAAATCAGCCATGTAAACGAAATAATAATAAATCATAAATAACAAAACACTGTCAGTAAATTCCCAAGACTTTACCAAAATTCATAAATGGAGAAAGAAAAGTTGTGAATCTGTGAACCTCTTTAAAATGAACTACACATGTACTCTCTGCTATTGACCTATTGACGATAACAAACGAGGTGCCCCGTCAATCAGTTGCGTGGAACTGGCCACTACTTGTACGTCACGCCTGTGATCACACTGCACGTAATCTTTTGCCCAATGATTTATGACGATACGCGCGTGGGCTTTTTCGCGAACCGTAAATATAGGCTAATTGACATTAATATGCAAAAATACATGTGGAGTTATTTTTAGAACACTATTTGCGTATTTTTGTGGACCTAATTGTACCTTATTGGTAATATTTGTAACCATTGATATATTATCTCGTTTAGGAACTAATGAGCATCATTTACTGTCTCTCCAAAAGTTGTTCTGTTTGAACTAGAAAATCTAAGTGATAATTCTGTTGTTTTCAAGTACGTCACTTATACTTCTGATTTACTACATAATTACTAGTTCCAGCATATTCATCTCCTACACTAATACGTTCTGTGATAGTAAATAACAGTCGATGTCTGATGCTTTTACTGATATCATATAATAAGTACATATACCAGTTGCTGTGGTTAGTTAATTACTTATTTATCTAAGTTATCAGGCACGTCCCATACTCTCATTATGAAGAACTTCTATTTAGTCTTAATCATAAACCTTTATACCTTCTAAAAGTCTATGTTATAGATCTTGTATTAAAATTAAACCCACGTCGGCGACTGGATTGAGCCATTATGTTAAACCACGAGACCGATAATAGGTATTGCAACGAACAATGCCTAATTTAACACGCACATTGACTTGATTATCACCTAAATAATCGATTCAGTAGGTACTATTTTATGCTCAAGTTTCAATTTCAGCTTTTCTCGACTGTTCGTCCATATTTCCTACCTTTTGTGTCGTTTGAACCTCAATAGTTACGCATTAGATGAATTAATATAGGTAGTAGCCGGCACCGGTATAGGCCGTAGCCGGTTGAATTTTTTTTAGGATTTGAAAAACCCCAAACCAAAAAAATTAATGGACGCCATCATCTCCATACAAAAATGTGTTTAGTTTGTGCTCTATCTTTAAACGTTAATGCCTAACTGAAGTCGAAAAATGAATCTCTGGAATCAGTAAAATATTTCATATTACAGGCAGCCTAAAGTTTACCTTTTGGTACTTCTACTATCGTTGAACCTCATCATATGTTTGAATCCAGAACATTCTTATTATACGAACGGAGTAGGTAAGTGGTATCAATGCAGTCGACGCACAAAGTCTACAATCCTTAAGTCGTTGATCTCATTTAGAGTTATTGTATTAATATGGAACACGAGCGGGCTAGTTAAAACAATAGAATACGTCATACGACTCGAACTATTTGACCCTGAAGTACTGAAGTAGCTACTAAAAGTGCTACTGCGTAATTACACACAAAATGTTACTTCTAATAAGAACAAACAATTTCTTTTTTGTTTACGAGGGAGAAACCTTCAAAAGGTACCCGACGCGTCGCGAGCGACGCCGGGTTATGTGGGATTTTTACCGCACTGAAATCCCCTCGGTGGCCGTCCTCGGCGCTGCGAAGAGGACTCCGTGGTCTCAGCAAGGTACGCCATCAAGATATTACTAGTGATAAACTGTATCCTTTATCCTATACAGACCATCGAAATGTCATTTTGCATTTAAGTTCTTGTTTCAAGAGATCAATCTGAGCATAAATATCATCGAGTGATATTATAATTAAAAATGAAATAAAAACAGTTTGGCAAACTGTCCATGTCTAACTAATATTTTAGAAACATTTGAAGAGCTTTCCCAAGAATACTTAGATTATCTAGCCTTATTTATTGTTGTAGCATGTGTAATATTTATGATATTTTGGTTTCAATTTATCATAAATTCACTCTCTTTTCTGTAAACATCGAAGGAGGTGAGAAACGAATCGAAAGAGAAAATATTAATTCACTGCGTTCACCATTGCGTCCATGTAGGTAATATATTCCATTTACATACCTACAATGAAGGCAATAATACAGTACGTACTCACACAAGTGGCGCTAACAGATCATATCGTATCAATACGAAACACTTCACATTGTATCTTCACATGTGCGCGTATCACAATACCAAGTCATATACGCTGACGTGTATCTCTAGTTAGGTTGCCAATCACATTAACTATAATATCATATCGATCATATAGTGTTTTACTATATTTCGTGATAATGGACTGTATGTACATATGTCTGAAAAATACACAATACACTGCAGCTACCCTACAAAAATCCTATAATTGGTTCATTTGGTTTTTCAATATTATTTCTATTATGAATATAATAAATAAAATAACACTTTATTTTTAAAGAATAGAAGTTAACATAAATAGGTAACTGGCATATGTTTTTAACTACTCATCACAATATCTTTGTTATCGTAAAAAAAAAATGTCCTTTCCTGAAAAAATAACTACAATAGCTCAAAATGTGACAGCCCTCCTCCAAACACGAACATGGAGACACATATACCGAGATTGATCCCATTACGTATTTCGTCATTAGTACAAGCGTAATCGCCTGCACTACATGCGTGTAACCGAAGTTATCGGAACTGCCTTGTGGAGTAAGAGATGCTTACCCTGCAAAGTGTAAATGTTGGCGAATTCGGAGAATAGCATTGGGTACACCAGGTAAATTGGAATAGCCTTCTAAGGCATGGTTAGTGAATTATATTGCATTGTAGTACTGTTATTTAAAACTCATTTACTAAAATTAGACAATTGAATCAATTTATCAAACCTGCCTCGCATTTATCGTGAAACCTAGCCGTGCACATGAAATATAAACTATATAGAACTATCAAACTATTGATAAAATTGCATGCTCAAGGGAATAGTCGATCGGACGTGTGTAAATAAAATCAACAAATAATACGAGCCACATTGTTCTCCCTTGACGAACGCCAAGAAGTTTGACTGATGTGTATCAAAGCAAAATGTCGGCAGACGTCTAAGCGCCGCAACCTTTACTAGTAATATGTCGTCGAAGTTCGTTGCTCTACTGACATGCTTCTCGCTATTTAGAGACGCAATCAGGGAGGCTGGTCGTTGGCATCGCTGACGTACGGGAGCTAGATGGAACGCCCGGCATCTACCTTAATTAGACATTCAGTTTACCTTGCTGATTGGTCATCGCTATCTAGGTCAAGAACTTACGTGGAACGTGAATTACACGGAAATCGCACTCAAATTTATTTAACGGAAGTTAAACTTTTATCGGAGCAATATTTTGATCTTGATGTACCCATCTAACCTTCGTGATACTTAGAAATTAGTAACATAGATTAACATAATACATACTCACGTTAGACACACGATACATACATACAATGAATACTTTCTTTTCTACCAATGCGTGTTTTAAAATTTTCTTCGTAAACATCGATGAATGGAAAGTTTAAACAAAGGTCATTGTCACTACACATGAGGGATAGTTATTTATATCGCGTCACGGAAACAGAGACGTGCATGTGGCTCATATAAATCCTTCGTGACTCACTGGCACCAAGGATATAGCTGCATTTGTAACTACGGATATTGGAGCGAAGTTTGCTCGTGCATCAACAAGAATTATAGTCGCAAATGGGCGTACAGGATATATTACACGCAGGAGCAATCGGTGGGCGGCAAATAGCGCCAACATTATTGCTTAGTCGAAATCACGGCCTACATGTTCCGCCCAAACCTCGTACATAAGAGGTATTGCTTTACGTAATATCTTCAAAGCTAACGATCAATATTCATAACACGGAATCAAAAATAGTTTTTTTAATAATTACTTATATGACGCAACGACGTATACAATTATCTTGGAGAGATTTAGAGAAATGTGTGCCTTTATCTACTTTGTAGAAGCTAAGTGGTTAATAGGTCACGTTTTAACTCAAAGACCTCTTTCGTTAACATCAAGCCTTTAACTAACGGAGCGGGAGTAATGGATGGTTGTTTTGCTTCGCATATGCCACGGCTGTATATTATTGTAAAGACGGAAATAGACGACGGAAAGTAGAAACATTTGTCATGCGACGCCGGTTCGCGTGATACTATTGAATCAAGTATTGCAATGTGAAGAATCCACAACTTTTTCTTGCGTGATCGTACGGATTATACATGCCAGATGAATGGAGTTATCATTGTGTGAAGCATCGTCTGCGCAAATTTTCATACAAGTGCGCACTTAAAATGTACACAAAGATACTTTTGTTTGCCTGAGCAGTCCACGTGGGAAATGTTCCAAATGCATTAACTTACAGACTAGGTGTTTATTATTCACGTCTTTCCATAGCAATGTTTCAAATTATTTATGTCTGTTGATATTGAACTACTATTGCCGACGTAAAATATTGAGAAAACCTATCTTCATTTTACAAGGAGATTACAATATTTATATAAAAACGACATGTTTTTATCTTATAGATATCATAATAGATTACATGCACTGAACTGAAAGATTCAGTATAATATCTCTCTAGATTCAACTGAACACGGATCATCAGACTTAGCTATTGACACTGACACGCTAACAAGACAAGCCGTCACTATTACAACATCCAACGAAAGTCTAATTATGTCAACCGTCCCTAAACGGTTAATTCCCATCGTAATGGTAATTAACTATGTAACGAAGATTTGGCAAAGAGCGGACCACTCGCGCGCACTAGAGAGAAAGAATTATGAATTTCACTGAGGTTGTTGGCAATTCGATTTGGCTCCGCGCCCGAAACGTGACATTATACGTGGCGCGTTGCGGATTCTATAGATTTTTAGGACAATTAACAGAATGTCTCGGTAATTAAAGGTGGTCCTAATAAATTCTTCGTAGTGTACAAGTTTATTATCAACAACTAAATTGAACAAACGTCTGGTGTCTGAGAGGCTTTTGTCTTTTGCTACAATAAAAAATACGACTACTATAAAACAGAATCTCATTTTGTTATAACTAAACCCTAATGTTTATTTCACATATATAGATATGACTGTGGTATTAAGCAGTATAAAAAATATCCATTAAAACTTTTATTATTTATCAGCAAATCTGATGGTTTATTTCAGGCAGATAAGATAATAGTTTCACACAATTCTAGTAGAAACGGTGATTAGGCAACATTAAAAAAACACTGAAATCATTACAACACAATTTCAAACTACCTACTTGCGTGTACAATTCGTAAACCTCAACAACACTTCAGCCCAAGGCGCGAATGAAGGAAGCAATTACACGAAACAAACAGGGTCCGCGCCGTGCGCTAACACAGCAGAATAACAATGGACAAGTACTAATAACAGTACAGAAGCTGGTGCGAGCTTAGCACGAAACCGGTGTTTTAGCATTGTTCCCGTTGGTGCGAGCGGGGTGACAGTGGTGCCACTGACAGCCGACACGCCTGCCGCGCGCCTCGGATACCGGAGCAACATTGTTGATTGGGTATTGGGCAATTGCAAATATCGGAGGACTTGCGTTTCCTCGGATACCACTGTGACAGCCTATTAGAAACCAGATCTAAATTATTGATTTTATAAAGCGGACAAGAACAAGTCCAGTCTATTAGTTACAATGTACTTTCGTACATCTTGCAACTATTTCTTCCGCATGATAGTTGTTGTTTTGCAATCTGGTTTCCCGGGAGTGAAACTAAAACTCATACAGTCAATTAAGTCCTTTAAAGAGTACTGCATAAGTCTCTTTTTTTTTAAGATGGTTATATACAGAATGGTCCAGTGAAACTTTCTTATATCTCAATTTTAATAGGACTAACCATTAGCTTTAAGGATAATTGTCGGTTATTCGAAACGTGTTATATTTAGACGTGAACGGTACAAAGGGCCGACAGCAGTTGAACAATGTTCCTGTTCAGTAAGAGCTCCGACCTGACACACCCATTACGTGCCAGACATAACTGAGCTAAAACAACTTCGTTCATTAGGAATTGCGCAATTGTAAATTATCTGGGACCAGGGGAATGTTCGATTCGAAAGGAATTTACAAGATTAATATAATAGATAGTTGCTTCAGCATTGCTTTGTTTAAGGGTATGAGTAAGCTTGAAGAGGTTACAAAAGAGAAGGGAACACACCTAAATTGAAAAATATCATATCACGTTATGAAATTTAAGATGCTTAGGCGAAAATATGTAGGCAAAGACTAATAAGATATCTCTCTGGTCAAGCGAACAATTGAAAACGATATTTAGTACAGCGCGTATCTGATATTACTTGTCCTTTTTCTAAGACAGATACCTACAGCTTTATGGCTAGTGTATGCACTTTTAAACGGCAACGACTTTCGCTTTAATAATAGCCTATTAATCATGACACAAAATAAAACTATGAAATATTGCCGGCCGATAGTCAATATCTCGCATAATCAATTTACGAGTATCTGAGTCTGTTTAGGCCTGAAGCAAGATTTCTCGAGCGCAATTAAACACGTCGCTAACCGCGAGCCGACATGCTGATACTAATGAGCCAATTACTGCATCTAATAACTTTGAGTTCGCACCAGATAAGGAAGAACTAGAATACCTGGATGATAATGCATGGAAGTCACTGTGTGTCTCACTACTATTTGTTATCAATCTTTATCGAATACTTTCTCCATTCCGAGAAAGTCTGACGTTAAAATCACATCTGTCAGGTCTAAATCTAATCTAATCTAGATCGGAATAAGGCAAACTAATAATTTTATGAAGAATAATTTGGGTTGGAGAAAAAGTATAATAACGATACATTAACAATTAATTTATTATTTGACTGGCTTGACACTACGCTAATCTGGGAGGTAGATCATCTAAATAATGGATTTAACTGTCTGCATTGTGTCTGGGTATTTATGCGTACGTTTTGTTAGACACGTGACAATACAGGGGATCCAAAGGAGAGGTTGTGGCCATAGAAAGCGTTTTATAATATTTATCATCAAATTCTATCAGCAGTTCATCGTACTATTGCGCAAGATTGGGTGGAGTAGGAAGAAATAGTACAGAAACTGCAAATAAAAACCCGTATCGAATTCACTTCACTGGGCGTAGACCACATAGAACTATTCGATAGCAATGAATGAGAACGAAATGCATTCAAATCAAAGGTTAAACTGTATAATCCTCTTAGAAATATAATTTATGAACATAAACCAAATTAATGGGCGTAATTTTCTCGGCGATAATGCAAATAGAGTTAAAGCTGTTGCTCAAGTAGTTTTATCAAAACAATTCAATTCCAATTTAATAGCGATCAGCCATAGTCATGAAATTACACTACCAGTAAGCTTATATAATAAGTTTTCTTTACATGAAACAGATTCTAAGTAATTTTTCTAATGGATTTTTTAATGAGCATCTTCAATGATATCACATTTTATAGACATTTCCTGAAAATTCATATTTCATTCAGTGCCAACATCATTTACTGGAATGTTGTTTACATTCCGAAGAAGATAAACATCAAAGTGAATCACATAATCCACTAAATTATTTCAGCAAATACCCGCGCTGTCAGTCCTTATCACTCGCTACAAAGCATTCCGTTATAATCCGATAGCCACGTGGTAACAAACACGCTATTTTTCCCTATCGTCAAAGAAATCAATACGATTTGTTTCATTTTTATTGGCTGGAAAGCATTTCCAATCGATATAAATATACGTTTTAAAGTCGGCCTTGATACGAAAATTTATCACGCTGACAGCAATCAGTCAACGCCTAATCTACAATTTTACATATTGTGACGTAAAACTAACTTCTAATTTCACATTTAAAATCATACAACACGCTTAGATAACACTTAAAGTAAACAAAAGTAAAAATGGTTCATTTTTAGTCAAATTATGTAATATCCTTCATTTTGGCATCTTTATTGTATTAGAATGAGCTTAAATTTATCCAACAATATCTAAATCTACACAGAAATCGTGTCTGTATTCAGAATTTAGGAATGTACCTGAGTTAGTTACGAAACATAACCTACCAATGCCTAGGGCAACCAATCTGTTGGTAATCGCGGATGTTGGTTTGCTTGGCAAACGGCCAATGCCGCATCAATTTATTGTAAGGGTTGACAGCCACTATATTGTTTGGGAATGACAGGGTGAACAATAGAAAAAATGAATATACATACACGTTTGGAATTCATCAGTTTACCGATAAATATGACGAGCTTATCGCAAACATTTTGAATTGTACCTTCTAATAACTTTAACGTATTTCAATTCTGTAATTTTTTATTATCTTGTCTTTTAAGAATCTTTAAATGCCATACCGTACGAACTGCTATGAACTTAGCTGTTAATTAAATGTTTTCTAGATTTCAGATTTCTTGCTTGTTTGACATTCCCCAGCTAGAATGTCACTTGGAAATCACGTAACCGCTCGATAACAATCTTCTCACAAGAAACCTAGCCCTAAACGCAACCAAGCGACCACCTATCAACAGGAGGTCAACGAGTTTAGGCGGGGTAATGGTTTAATTCGCGTGACTAGACCTAAGGTAGGTAATAGGTATCGATCGATAGTTAATTTGACCTCTCTGTCGGGGCATCGGGAAACCAATTCAGGTTGTGGCTTTTATCGAGCGGTCACTAAACAAGCGAATGGACGGGAACATTCAAAAGCACTTGGAGTTTGATACGTTCGAGTGTTCGTTCACAGAATTTTTAATGCAACACTTGAAGCCAGCTAAGTTTCTAATTAGACTGTCTAGACGTTTGGTTGCACTTTTGTATACTTATTGTTCTATTGTCTACAATATCCTAAATGCGAAAGTCCGTTTATTTGTTTGTTTGTAACGCCTTCACGCTTCAACTACTCAATCGATCTGAAATTTTGAATCGTTATGAAATTTTGAACACACATTGCCGGGGGTCTGGAAAAGGACACAGAGTACCTTTCATCCCGAAAAGTGATACTACTCCCGAGGGATAGAAAAGTAACTTTTTATACCTACAATGTACCTACTTTTATACCTACAGCCTCTTTGTATGAATGTACACGAGCGCGAGCGATGTCGCGGGCGAATACTAGTATTTAATATTACGAAAACTAATAAGCAAACTTTTCAGAACGATAACCACATTTTAGCATTAAAAGGCCTTAAATTTTTGAGGACTCAATGTATGTGTGTAAATATTATTAATAATAATAAGATTATGCAATTGCACCAAAAACCCATACTCGTGTCAATGTCAATGCCACTGTTGAAGCGGAAAATGCTCACGTGCTTAGTCAACTATTAAATGTACAATAGAAATAAGGTTTCCATGCATATTTGCCATTACGCTGACACGCGCCGCTAAATTGACGTCAGCAAGATTCGATCTACTACCGTGGCAACTGATCCGCATTGTGTTCTTTAAATATAATTATTGCAAGTTTCCATACGACAATTGTTTTTTTTAATTTAGGCGTTGTAATATTTTTTGTTTTAAATTTTTCCATGATCACTTCTAAAAATATTTAAAGGTGATAAATAGACAACAGCTGTGATCCAGGGTTTGAAGTGTACGATGAGGTTATTTATTGTCGCGACCATTTTATGTCCCACTGCTGGGCATAGGTCTTCTCCCACAAATGAGGCTTGGAGCGTACTCCACCACACTGCTCCAATGCGTGTTGGTGGAGGGAATACGGGTTATTGGCCAACCACGGGAACCGTAGAATGTTCTCAGACAGCCCGTAAGGCGTCCGACAAGGTTTATGACGACTACGACCGCTATCCAACGATAACAACATCGATATTTATTACAGATGTCTATCTATAGCAAAAAACGTACTAGACGGATATGGCGGCTGTTGATTCACACGAGTCAAAAATTGTGTCAATTACCGCAATGTTGCAAGCTAAAACATCATTTTACACATCTTGATCAATAAACTAGTTTGCCATTTAGCTTAAATCATTACACCTTGATTATTTAGAACGGAAAAACTGACTCAAGCGTAATAAATAAACATTATTGCATAATATGTTCCACCATATGATAACATCGTCGCTGGAGTGTGAAGAGCGCAGCTAGTTTTTGTTCTGAATAAAAATAAAATGGCAAGGGGGCAGAGGAAGTATGAGTTTTTGACTTACTCGCAAAAGTAAACGACTTAAAGTTTTTTATACAATTATTGTGTTTGATTGCTATTAAATTGATTAGACAGAAGCGCCACGATGGAAAGTGGACATCGCCGCTTGTGGACATTCGCAACGCAACATCCGAGAGGTCAACAATATTGGCCGACTTTGAAGAAGCTTTTTTGCAACCCGGTTGCAATATTTTTGGAGAGCCCAGAGTCTACGTTTCGGAAATATCTCATTGAGAAGTGTGTCCAACTTTCATAATAGGTACTTTAAATTAATGTAATACAACTTGTCATAATCTGTCTTCAAATATTTGATGATAATATCAAATACTAGATGAAATAGATAGTATAATATAATCCGAGCCAGACAGATTAATCTCATAAAAAACTGTAATTAAGCTAGACTGTGCTGAAGTCAACATATCTAATCTAAAACTAAAAGGTCAATGTAACAGAAGCTAAACATGAAAAACCCATTGTGTGACAAGGTTTTAGCTATTAGGTAACATATTTTCAAGCTAGACATACCTACTGCGACTATAATCCATAAACTTTAATTTATCGACTTACGTCTAGTATTGTGAATTTGTGATGCATGACTACACATCGACAGGTTTCTATATATATGTATTGGATACACAGGTTCGTATAGCAAGGTTATAATATAATTTTATAATCTTTTGACATACACTTGACACTATAAAAATATGCACTTATACTGGCATAGTAAACATTCATAGCATCAACTACTTTACTGACCTGATTTGTGGTTAAACAAATGTCTTCTTGAAAGAGGAAAATAACGGTAGCGTTAACATTATCTGCAAGATTACTCTCATCGATTACGATTGTATCGCAATTTGTTTGTTTGTTGTACTCGTCTTATCTTCGAAGCGACCATGCGTTGAGTACGCATTATCATCTGGCGATTTGTAAAGTGATCGCTCTTTAGATATCTCCGCTTTACCAATTTGTACTTCAAAGGTCTCTGGATTATCAGCAGCATTAAGACGTTAAAATATAACTACGGTCGTTAGCATTACAATGTGTGCTCCAATTGGCTTTGATACTGCCATGTTCGGATACTAACTACACAATAAAGTAATTATAGATATCCATCAACAGAAAGCGTTTATCGTTCTCTATTATTTTGTTTATGTTGTACACTTTTAGAGTCACTTTCGACTCGGTCAATTAGTTTTATCTACACAAGAAAAACAATGTTTATTGGGTTGTGTTGCGTTTGTTTTTAAAAATATTTTTGGTAGATATTAATTGAATCCCGGCGCAAAAGTGGTAGGTATTGTACATGTAACTTGTGTCTTTTGTGTGTCTGTTTGTGGCTTCGTAGCGTTTACATGGATTAACCGATTTAGATTTTTTATATAATTGGGAGATAATCAGACGGTTGCGTCTTATCTTCTTTCGTGTTCTTCACTATAATTAAAGATTTGTTCATTTGTTAAAATATCAATAACATTTTTTGTTTTTTGAATGTTAATTTATTACCAAGAGACAGCTTTTCAGATAGTTTAGTAGTCAGAAAATAAAATTAACAAGATACCTGCTTCTTACTTTTCTCAATGCGAAATTTGATGTATCTATGTAAATAAAAGAGAAATGTATTTTACACACTCGTATACTAATTACCATACTGTTTGCTTTACTAGTAATGTATCTGAACTCAACGCTAAAATTGGGCGCAATTATGTAATTATAACAGATGGATTATATCAATCAGTGGAGAGTGAAAGCGCGATCGGCCATCGGCATTCGACGGAGATTAATGAATGTGGCAATTACTGATGCCTTTGTCTGTCGCTAGTGCCCGCCAGGCGGCGTTGCTTGTTTAGATAAGCAATCTAACGTAATGGGATACCTATTTGGGCAGGCACCTCGGAATATAATCATATTATTCTCAATAGACTCTGTAGGTATTATTTAAGCTACTAGTTTAAATTGGCATTGAATGAACCAAATATATCACCAAAGTAAATTAACCACAAGTACAAATTACTGAATACAATGAATATCAAATATCTATTCTCTGTCATACTAATAATAATAGCAATATCTTCTAAATAATTAATCTAAATCTGAACCTAGTAACGCAATTATCTATATAAGCAAACGAAAAATACAGCTAAATTTTGAAAAACGTTTACACGTTGTCAATACATACATAGGTGCTTTATATCGTAATTATTATAAGTGCGATTGTCCGTTTATTTGTTTGTAACGCCTTCACGCGTTAACTGCTCAACCGATCGTTAGGAAATTTTGCACACGCATTGCTAGGAGTCTAGAATAGGACATAGAGTACCTTTTATCCCGAAAAATATACTACCCGGCGGATAAAAAATATTAACATGAGCGAAGCCGCCGGCAAAAACTAGTGTATTACAAAACACACTGGAGAAGTAAGACATTTATTTATTTATTCACTTTCAATTAAGCCTTCGTTATTGATATCCACTACCAGCCCGTATCGGTTTACAGCAAGATATTTCACATCGGCCCTACAAACCGACAGTTTTATCCGAAACAGAAGTAGTTTTATCGTGAGAGAAATCGTTTTAATTGTAATTTATAATATAATTTAAAATTCAGTTTTATGGTAATGTTAGGTTTTATCATCGCTAAGATCTACGAGCTAATAATGCTCTTTTAGTTGTGGTGTATTGTATAATCGTATAACTTGATATATTATTATGATCCATCAATTTATTAATGTATTAAAGTGTCCCTTGCGCTTCACCATCTCCGTCTAAATCTCGTGGATTCGTAACAATTCGTTAAACTTAGGCGCTTGCTAGAAACTTTGGCTTCGCCTTAAACTTTGGCCAAGTTTGGCCGAAGCCGAACCTTCGGTCGGACGCTATTTACAAGATGAAATGCCCCTTTTTACTTTACGACAGTTGAGCAAAAATATTTCTAATGTGTGATTTTTTTCACCATGCAAGTTATGATTATCACAAGCCACGACCCGACGTCGTAACTCGCAACATGTCACGATGCGACGCCGTAGTTAAATGTTCTAGCCGTAAGTTGGCGTAAGCAGTTCATTCAGCGGAGTTGCGTGATCCTAATTTCATTCAATTGCCGTTCCCACACCTCAATTGAGCGGTTGTCTTTCTTGAAGTTACAGCGGACTGTGGTAATATTCTTGTTACTAAGTAAGTGAAATATTAGAAGTAAATTATTGTCAAAGTATGCACAAAATTTAAAAAAAAAACCACGGCCTATGTTTTCGATACAATTATGTTCACTCTGTAATAAAAAATGTTGAAGTTCCCGATTGCGTAATACATAGTTTTTATTCATCGTCTGTCAACATTTGCCAATATGTTATTATACTTGTGTTAAATACTCCCTTACGTCTATTGATCTTGGGGAATTTTCCCAGAATTATTGTAGCTGATACCTATCGAGTACACAAGAAAAGTCGCTGGCTCACGCAGATATAGTGTGATAGCAACCAAATAAACACTTTACACTGCTTTCCAATACCAATAATGATCTAGGTTGGACCTCTCCAGCTCAGTGTGGCGTACTGAAAGCTTCCTATGAGAAAGTTTATAAGCGCTTTCCTCTTAAATCACCGACAATATCTACATAGGCCGAGTTTACACGCGCGAAATCAATTTACGCGCCTCGCTCGATCGCCTCATTATCGGACGCTTAGACATATTTGTTGGACATTTAATTAAATTTGTATTTTTAACGAGTACTAGATTGGCTATTAAACTAAAGGTTACTAAACTAAATTACTAAACTAAAGGGTTTTACGATCTTGATGTTTGATCTTTTTTTCTTTGAGAATATCCAAGGATGAGAAACGAAAGATGACAAAATTGTCACGCAAACTTAATCATGAAGTTAACTAATTTAGTTTTTAATTTTAACGAATATTTAATATGGAATTTGTATTTTCCATAGATATATTTGAGGCGAGAGAGACGTAAATCCAAGCTGTATGTTGAGTATCAGCTCATTTGAATTGTCATTAAAAGATAATGGTTTCCCTATTATTTTATAGGTCAAACGTTTAGGTAATCCAACATTTACCTATTATATAGGATTTTACGAGCCGGTACATTCAACTACCTACTAGTTAGTGAGTACTTGCGACTAAACACAATTAGACATTAATGAGTAACAGCTGTTGATCGTTCGTGCGTAATTATCTTCGAGATCAACTTTTGAAGATATTTACTATGTGTGATCGCGTGATTTCAACACGCTTTTAGTACTTCGCTTGTAGAAGTAAAAAGTCTTATCTTTATTAATCTTATCTGATATCAAATGAAGGAGAGTACCTAATCAGAACAATATGAAAATGTTTATTTGTTTCGTAAATAATACCTTGTAGGTATACTTAGCAGCAGCTATAGCAGTATTATGTTATACTATTTTGGAAAACACTCCTTAAAACGTTCACCTAATTGAATAAATTATTATGAAACAAAAATCCTAACTGCTTAAAAATGACTTACTGAAAAGGAAAAGGAAAAAAAACAATTTTGTACCTGTATTATGGCAATGAAAAAAATTACAAAAAACAACTGTTTTTCACCGCCTGCATTGTGTTTTCCCTTTTCCGTTAATAATTAATTTTGACAGTAGTTTTTTTTACAATTTATTTGTTGTCCCTACGGCACAAGTTCATATTTTAGCCAACCTCACAGTACTGGTTAAATTCACATAAATTGTCCTACGGTTGTATAGAAATTAACTAACTGATATATGTGTCTGTTTCGCTTATTTATATGTTACTAGTAAAGGTGTCATTGGACCAGAGCGACCGTTTGTCAGACAAGTCGAACATTATGGCCGCTAAATTACTACAGATCCAACACTGCGCTAAATATCCAACAGTTAATGCCACTGTCATGTAAGTAAGGTATACTAACACTACAATATAATACATACTTTACACATTGTAACTGTTGTATTCTAGTTTGAAGAATTAGTAAGACACTTACTAAAGTTAGTTAAATGGTGATCATCAGGTCTTTCAAAGTGTCTGCGACCTGCTTTAATCGTATCTGGTGTACATTGATAAGGCAGACAGCCTTCCTTCCTTTATTCAGCGCTACAACCCTTTGCGGGTCTTGGCCTCCTCGACGATTTGCCTCCACCTTGCCCTATTCATAGCTTGTCACCGTTGCCTATGGACACTTGCAACATCAGAGAAATCGCCAATGCATCGCCGGCTTTGATAGATTTAAAACTATCCTCCTATTTACCTAAATACGTACCTACGTAGGTACGAGGCTGGTTTTAAATTAATAGACAGTTAAATATGCAATCAATACTCAATAGACACTAATGACAATTTAACGTCATGAACAGCATACTGTTAGAATCTTAGATAAAAGCCATCAGTAACATTCATGCTTGTCCGGGAATCAAACTAGCTTGTCAGTTCGACTGCCGCCGCGCCTCAAGAGTCGCCAATCACAATATATGTAACCTTATTTACACAGTTAAACACATACCTAATAGCTAATACGGTATTTGACAGGTTTTAGGAAAATAGCTCAAATTGTTCGTTATTCATTAAATCTTTGCGAATTTCTCTATTTACTACACAAATCATCATCAAAGTGACGTGGTGACGTCACTTTGATGGTGGCCGGTGGGCCAGGATACAAGGTCGGCAGCTATACGACTGACGTTTACTGTCTACTGGCCTGTGACGGCACTTTTGATTCAGCCAATACCGTGCGTTTTCAATCACGTGGTCGAGTATGGAAATTTTATTATTTTATAATTGATTTATTTTAAAGATCAAATGGATTTTCAAATAATTTGTTGGCTTAGCGGGCTTACAAAAATTGTTACTTTTAAGATAACAATCGTTTAATTGATATTTCCATTGCAGTCAAATACCCTATTACATATATAAAAAATATCAACACTTATTGATGGTTACAGTTATTACAGTTATAAATTGTCATAATCATACGGTGCCAATTAATAATTATAATTTAAAGTTTTATATTATAAATGTCATTCCATCCTATATCATAAAATTCATTGATGCATTCATTACATAATACAATAATAATAAATAATTAAATAATCATAAATTGACAATGTTTTTCGAACGTATGTATGTTAGTATGTAAAGCCCCGTCAAAATTGGTCCAGCCGTTTAGATTACCTCAACCAGAAAGACAGACAGACAGACATTTTTTTTAATTGCTTTTATAGGTATCATGTATACTTTCATATGCATTGAGTAAAAAGTTATTATTTGGAAATCACAAACAGACACTTTAATTTTATTTATTTTATAGATGTAGGTATAGATCTGAGTTCAACCACCTTTGCAATAATATAACAGATATCTAAAAGTACCTTTCACGTTAAGATTCCCTGAATATCTGTTTCAGTGGAACCTGAGAAACGGAGTTTATTGCCAAATTCCAAAGACGATTTTATAGTTCGACTTTGAGATTCGAATTCAAATTGCTTCGATAGGAAGCAAATACCTGTAAGTTATTCCTTGGTTCTTAAGTTTTAGTTTATTAATAGCAGACCGTAGCAGTACATGAAAATAAATCCAAATTATTAAAAATGCGAATGTTCGTTTATTTGTTTGTTTGTTTGTAACGCCTTCACGCTTTATCTACTCGACCGATTGTTATGAAATTTTGTACGTACTACTCCTGAGGGATATCTTTTATACCTTCAACCTACTTACTTTGATACCTACGGCCTCTTTGTGCGAATATACACATTAGCGCGAGCGAAGCTGCGGGTAAAAATTAGTATAATATAAATAATTTATGCTGATAAATATTCTGTTGAACTTTTAATTAATTTATAAGTCTTTAAAAGCATCTTAAAGGTTAATAAAAACGTTGTTTTTACAAAAGAAAATCGTCAATAAAACCGAATTTCGGAATATAACATCTTGCAGTCGCTTCTTGGCGTCGCTTCCTCGTAATATACTCGTACTGTTCTATATTCTTGTGTCAAGTGTCTTCAGAGTAATGCTCTATTCATGCTCGACAAATCTCATTTCGAACGTACCCGTTGGGAAGCACTGCCAATGTTACTATTGAAGTGGATTCTTTTTATTCAGACTTCCTTGTTCTAAATCTTGTCTCAGAAAATTATATTTATAGAAATAAATAAAATAACGATTTCTACACTTATAACATCACAGTAAGATTTTTTCTACAGAATACACAAATACCTAGACCTAAAACAGAAATTTCAATTTATTATTAAGATATATGTGCAACCGGGGAGCGACCTCGGAATGCACTGCCAGGAAATCTCGATTTTTATTCACATATCTGCCCGACTGGAGATCGAACCCGGAATTCATTGCGTGTTAGACCAATATACTCGTAGTGACCACTCTGGCGGGTAAGTAGATCAAATAAAGTTAAATTCACATATACTTCGACAAATTTAGTCTTAGAGCTATAAAGATCGTAATGATTTAACACTTGAATCCGTATTAGTAATTAACAGATTAGTACTAGAGATTTAGATTATTTATAATATAGAATACGACTACAGCTATATCTCGTAATATTGTATGTAAAATCATACTTTACGTACACTAATGTGTTAGTATTAAATATTCAATATTCTCATTTACATTGATGTTAAAGTAAATTGTTATTATTGCAGTTATTTTGTAATATATTAAGTACATTTAATGCAAACCCATTTCGGTATTAATCTCTAAAATGGCTTCTCATTTGCAATATATTTACAATAGAATTGAAACTAAAATGTATTACACCTAAATTTTATTATTCATACATAAACTCCAAATGTGGTAATGCCCAACCATTACCCCTTTTATCCACTATTAGACATAATGCTCTTAGGCATAATGTAATGGGGGTTCTTGTCAACCACATCGCCTGGCATTTTTTTGCAAAGCAATTGGAAGTAGCAAACGAGCATGCTGTCACCCATGGACATCTGTAATCAACCCCAGATAAGATCAAGATCCTACCTGAGGTTAACCACTTATGCGTTGCCACCCCAGAGGACTGAGCTGACACGCCTCGGATAAGAATATCTTCCTTACCACACCCTTCAGACCAGAAAACAGCAGTGCTTAATACTGCTATTACAAGTCAGAAATAGGTGTGACGATGGAATCTAACTATATACAGTTCTACCAACTTTAAAAAATAGAATGCGTGTTGGTGACTGCAGTGGCTGTGGATGTTACACAGGAAGACGTCCTATCCTGGGTGTTGCCCGTTAGTCGCCTCCTACGATATTCATAAAAAAATTAGTGCTAATCAAGAACGACCCTATATAGCTGCATTTTTCAGTGCCAAGGGTGTTATTACATTATGTAAGAACACCCCTGTCACTGTACCTAACCTTTTATTTTTAAGTAGCTATGAAAAACATTACATTACATTCTTTATTGATGGAAGCGATAACTAATTATTATCCGGTCCAAAACCTAGTAATATACCGCGTAACATGAATATTCACACACGTTTTGCCTAATATGTCTAATATGCCATAGCCTTGTAATACCCTTGGAATATTACGCTATAAATTAATTTACGCTATTAACATTCGCATAGATTTATGGTTATCTTTATAAAGTAGATTTGCACGCATGACTGGTTTAATTATACTATCGCCTAATCTTTTCTTATCATAATATACGTGAGTTTTTGCGCGGCTTGGGCCATTTGGGACCTTTTGAGCGTAAACTATGGTTTCTTAATCAGGATACTTTTGTATTATATATGTAGCTTTTGCCCGCAGCTTTGTGGCTATTAAATAACTTATAAACCTTCCTTTTGAATCACTCTATCTATCAAAAAAACCACATCAAAATACGTTGCGTACTTTTAGAGCTCTGCATACATAGGGACAGCGGAAAGCAACTTTGTTTTATATTTTAATGCTATGCTTAATGCTATGCGTATGCTTAATTACATTCAAATGACATTTAAAAAGTAACACTTTCATCCATCCATATGTCCTCACAAACTTTTGCCTTTATAATTTTAAGCAAGATAGCCCTTGTAACGTTATTTTTTGTCATCTATCTTAATTCTCCTTGTAGACATGTTAGTAAATTTTATTAATCGTCTTTTTCCTTTATACAATGTTCAAGTTTTTATTCCTGTTTCTTCAACTCACACATACATTGATACCGTAAATAAACACATACGAGTACATACTCGTACATACAACACAATTGACTAATATGACCCAGTACTAGTAGATAGAGTTAATATCCTCCAGTCTAGACTGTCTAGTTATTGGAATATTAGTCGACGGAACATTTCCAATAATTACGGACACGAGACGAATCCATTACCGTTTGCATTCGCTTTTAATCAGATTTCTTGTCTAAAGTTATATAGACTCATCCAAGTACATTTAGTATTTGTTTTAGTTTTCTGATATTTTGTTTCTGATGAAATAAACTCGAAATGAAGACATTTGGGAGCACGACAGTGACTTCGCCAAGTTTTGCAAAAGCCAAAGAACGGTGTAGCAGTATTATCCTAATTATTATAAACTAATTATTATAAATGGGAAAGTCCGTTTATTTGTTTGTTTGTTTGTTTGTTTGTTTGTAACGCCTTCACGCTTGAACTACTCAACCGATTGTTATGAAATTTTTCACACACAAAGTGAGGGGTCCAGAAAAGGACATACCTTTTATCTCGAAAAAACGTACTGCACCCAAGGGATAGAAAAGTAACTTTTATACCTACAACCTACATACTTTTACACCTACGGTCACTTGATAAGATTGAATTGCATTAGAACTACACCTGATGTATACAAATCTAATATTTAGCGCGAGCGAAGCCGCGGGCGAAAACTAGTTGTAATACCTATACGTAAACCTAAGTTTCAGTAGCTACTAAATTTCAAAACCTCTTTTCGCATCCTTATATTACTTAAAGTAATAAAGTTATTAGACAAAGATAAGCATAGATTTCTAATTCTTTCACTTTTATTATTTTTTAGAGACTCGCCTGCCAAGCATGTCAAGCCTGCCTATGGCTCTTCTATCTACTATAATAATAACTCTATGGGATTTCAGACTTGTTATGTTTACGCGGATCTCAATTTTGTTATTGTTACGCATGCGGTTTGTTACGCGTTCTAAGCTGCGGTTGGAATTGAAAGATCTTTTGATAAAGGTATTTTATCATTTTGTTATAATGCCGGAAAATGTCGGGTTTTGAAATTTGTTTTATAATGCTTCAGAGGTTTATTCAATGTGACTGATGCAAATGGAAAGCAAATTGTTTTCGTATTTATTACGACTGTTATGTTAAAGATAAAAATTAAAAAGGTTTTCAAAATAGCTATTCTTTTCTATTTAGATTGTTTTAGGTAAGCATAATTAAGCTATGTGTTGAATGGTACGAATATTCTAGTTAGTCAAACTGATGATTGCTAACTTAAGTATATTTACTTAATGGATGTCTGACGACTGTATTGAATTTTTAAATCTTTTTGTATGTTTCTCGCTTACACTATATTCTAGATTTACGCTGCTGCTGTAAAATAGTAGTAGACCTATCGGTGATACCGCCGATTTAATTCGTACGGCTTTCAACGTACTCCTAAAATTTCTCAATACATTTTTATTAGTGTACTAGATTTGGCCGCGGCTTCGCACGCGTTAAGTCACATATAAACCTATCTCTTTAATCACTCTATCTATTAAAAAAACCGCATCAAAATCTATTGCGTAGTTTTAAAGATTTAAGCATACATAGGGATATAGGGAAAGAGTATAAGTTTTTCCTTAGACATTAATTACTCATATAATGCTTACTTTTCGTAATTAATAAGGAACATTTTTATCAAGAAAAAACTTTACAGAGCTTCCCAAATAGTTGTCTACCATTTATTTTTCTTTCAAACTCTTCAACTCTTTCTTTGTTCCTAACTCAAGACAAGTTCAAACTTTGAAACTAATTACAATATTGAATATGCATGAGAAAATTGTTTATCAAGCAAAGCGGAGTGAACTACTTTAGGAATAAAAGTTTCGCCGTGTAAAAATGAATAGTTTACTTCCAACCTATGTATATATTTTTCTAATATCACTACATAGTATAAAACAATGTCGCTTTCCCCTGTCTGTCCCTATGTGTGCTTAGATCTTTAAAACTACGCAACGGATTTAAATGTGTTTTTAATAGAGTGATATAAGAGGAACGTTTATATATAGTTTAATGCGTGCATAGCCGCGGGTATAAGCTAGCTACATATGATTAACATAGAAGTTAAACAATATATTTTTTTAATCAAAAACAGCTATTTTTTTTTTCATAATCTTCTCAGAAAACTACCATTTAAACTCCTATCAGGGGGTGCACAAAAATTAAAGCTATTAGGCTGATGCGGCTTTCTTCATAGAATTTATTCTTGAGGGAATTGGTTATAACTTGTAATAGGTATATTTTTGATTAGTGGCATATCAATGATTAAATTGCGTATGATTTAAAAAAGTCACAGCACGCACTTACTTATAGAAGGTATTATTTGTGGGTGCACCTGTTAGTAAGTGGCCATTGCCTTCGACGGGCATTTATACTCAATGTTACATCATAATTAGGAAAATGAAGATTAAAAAGGGAGACAATTTCACCTAAGATTGGCGACTGATCTTTTTCTACTTCTAACGACTAAGTTAGAACACCTGGGTCATACTTGTCTCCATAAACTTTT
>DWPV01000373.1:0-30561 GCA_018251915.1 Urbanus proteus proteus | reverse complement strand
ACAAATATAGAACTAATTATGTAGTGCTTTGGTTAAGCAGTAGGACATGGTCAATCGCTGGGTGGAGACACACCTGTGGTGACACGACTGTAATGTGAGCTACCGAAAGAAATCGTAATAATTTTTTTTTAACCTTTTTTATAAAAAAATATTAAATAATTTTAAAATAAACCTAAAGAGAAAACTCTACTTTGTGTTATTTGTAAAGGTTATCAATTTCGCCCATCGTTAAGCAAATAGACAACAATAATGATTGCAGATGAAATGCAAAAATAAAATACGCCTCGTAACGTTTTATTGCCAACAAAATGAGCGAGATTCCTCGATTGTAAAATTTAATGGTACTTCTTAATTCATCTCGCAATTCTAACCGCCAAATTACTCGGAAGTCGAAATTGCGACGGTTCAGTAAAATCTGTAACAGAGTATTACATTATAGTTATGTGATGGCTATTCTAAAATAATGTTTTTGGAGTTCCGTAACCAAAAGCTAATAATAGACGCTTTTTTTTTTCAAAAATCAATATCATTTTCAGCAACGTTGTACATATTATACAAACAATTAATACAAACTGATCTTATGGCTCAATCAAAAGTTACTCATATAGTAATCAATACATTTCTCTTATAATTTACAGCACGTTGACTACGTAGTGCCTTGTTATTTTTTCTTCTATAAGTAAATAACGTAAAGGAAAACAATTCAAAACACAACGACAAGTCTAAAGGGTTCTAGTTAATATTGTCTTATCTAGAATACCCCACGGATCCACCCACACAAGGATTTCCTCCGCCTGGATGACAAACACGCCATGTTTGGGCAACATAAATAACCGTAATACGAGACTTAAGCTCAGTGTACATTTTTACGACCCACGCCATAACAGTTGAGGAGAAATCTAGAAAAATGCCTTTACTTTTCAGAGTTCCGTACCCAAAGGGCGCTAACAAAACCCTTTGGGTAACTACACAATGTACAGAACTAAGACGTACAGGAACTGCGGAGTCTTTTTAAAAACTAACACTTTTCGTCAATATGTTATATTTGTTGAATCCTTATAGGAAGGTAGATAATTTATTTGCAGTGTGTATAAGTTGTATATTGCTACAGGCTGCCATTGCTGGCATGATATTAAAAAAATAAGTTTGTTCTTTTCTAAAAACACAGTTTAAAAACTTACATGGGGAATCTAGTAACAGTTTGTAACATTTTTGCCATATTTTTAGAGGTTTGTCCGATCTTAATTATGCCAGAACCTAACAAAGTTACAGAACCCTTTGTGTACAAGTCCCACTCGTACTTGGCCGATTTTTAAGGTCACAATGGAAAAGGAAAAAGAAAATACAAGTACAATATTACTTCGCACATGTACCGATAAAATACAGGGATGAAAACCCCAAATCCGGTCGCCCGACATCTGTTGCGACTTGCGGCCAATATCAAGGCTGTAGACGCAATAAATCAAGGCATTAGAAAAAAGAAAAAGGGCGGGAATTGCGCAAATGTGACAGCGCGTCAGGCTCCTTTCAGTTTCAAATAAATGTCAACATTTTTTATATCTGTTATTAAATTAGGAATCTAAAACTTGTATTTTAAACAACAAATATGGGCACCCAGTTCAAATTCATCTAAAGTCGATACTTTATTTATTTTTCTTTTAAAGCGACACTTAATAGTAAACACGTTTATGGCTGTTTGTACAACGCTTATTTGCCTCGCAAATATTTGTCAGGAAGGAAAACGACGCGTCAATACACAGAGAAAAAGTTTATAAGGAACTCAGCGAAATAATTTTTAATTTTAACGAAGAATCATTTCAAGTACTCCAGAGTACTCAAGAGTACTTGAAATGTAAATTTCAGTATCTCTGTGATTTTCATGACGAGGAGCTCCATTCTTCGGATTTTCACTCTACCTTCTCGCTCTGGGTTTCTTTCCAACTCTTAGACGATCCAATCGACTCAGCTTTGGAATACTCTTCCCGAGGATATAAGAAAACTGTGCTCGAAATAAACCTTTTAAAAATAATGTTTTTGCTCATTATTTTAGACAAATTCATCATTAGGCATAAGTATTTTGGTACGTTTCTTTCTCTTTTTATTATTATTTTATTTCTTTATCAGAGGCGTTATAGTTTAGTCCTCAGATATCGGAACGGATCTGTGATAGACCTACGAAGGTACAAATACATAAAATACTTACTCGTATGTACATAACGCAAAAATTTTGTTCTAAATACGTAATCTGTATAAAAATATAACACAGATTTTTTCATTTACCCCAGACGTCACACGCATACATTGTTCCCTATTTCCAGACATTTCCAAAACAAACTAAACCTAAACACACTCAAGTATTTCAAACAACCGTGAGTTTCAGACGCTACCGTTGTAAATGGAATTTTAAAAATACGACCAACCGATCGCCCTGAGTGTTAGCCACTAATCTCTCAGCGGCGGGAACCCATCTACCGTACGGTTAGTCTGTCAGTTATCGATAAGTGGTTAAGCAAAGCGTTTAAAAAATACTTTGATGACGTGGGTGGCGGATAAATTGAAGACACACAAGCAATGAGTCCCAGGTTCAACCTCCGGCTCGAGACATATTTAAATGATAAAGTTAGTTTTCGTCATTGTGTGCCCAAGGCGCCCATGACAGAATGAATTCTAACAAGAGGCTACGAGTGTAAATAGCATTACAGAGATTTGATAAATAAATATTATACTGTCATACGATTCTTCCCAATAATATACTATAAAGTTGATTTTATCTGAATAAAAAGTAAAGATAGAAATGATATTGTTTAAAGATCTACAAATCTTTTTAATCAAACTTAAAACGCAAATTCCACTAAACCTGATTATGTTAAAGGAGAAATCTTTTTCACAACAATCGGTAAACAAGACAGTGTTATAATGCGAGATAATACTCTTAATCACCCTCTCAATAATACTTAACAGAATATTCCGTGCTCTTAATCCCTTAACACTTGCGTCTAAAAGCGAATGATAAAAGCACGATTCAGACGGCCATTATAAAATCCATTTATGAAACGAGAAAGTTTGTACGAGGGGAGAATATACTTCGAGTGGAGTTGTAAAGAACATTTGTCTGGTCTCTTAGATTCTAAGGGCTGGTTGGGAATACAAAAAAGAAAATTTAAAGTACCTATACGTATTCGCGGACGCAATTTCGTAAACTTCAAATATATACAGACGAACATAGAACGTTTTCCCTTTCGAAGTTGGTTAAAAAGAAAATAGGTACGTAACTGCGTACTAACTACGTACGTACGTACTGCGTAACTACGTACGTCTCTGCGGAACGATAAAAATATAGTTTTGTCTGTAAATATTTGGCTGCTGCTCCTACTCTGAAGTACTTAGTTTTGATTTTGAGTGCAGATTTCTATCAGATTTAAAAACTATTGATTAATGATGGTAAAAAAATACTAATTGTGACTTTTCAGGTAGAGTGTCTACTACTACTTATGCTAAATAATTATGGTTTCCCCATAAAATTGAAAACAGCAGGGGGTGCGCTTATGGGAGCCGCGAGGGGAAGTTCGCAGACAGTAAATGTACGAAGCCTTACCATAATAAAATCCGCCATCAATTTGTCTTAATGGACTACGGATTCCATAAAAATTTGAAAAGGAATCAAAGACAGAAATGAAAAAGATATTACGTTAAGACTTGGTAGAGTTCAACTCACGGTTTTATATGCGCATGGTATCACTATACAAAATTCTAGTGTGCAGCTGTGCATTATTCTTTTCCTATGATCATTTAATAGTTCAAATCTATAATTTGACCCGGCATGGAAAGTCCCGTCAAAATCGGTCCAGCCGTTTAGAAGATTAGCTAAGCTAAACAGACAGACAGACAAAAAAAAGCATTTTCGTTATAGGTATCGTGTATGTATTAATTAAAAAAAATTTTTTTTAAATCATAAACAGACACTTCAATTTTATTTATTTGTATAGATTTCGACCAACATTTTCTATAGAACGTTTTTAAGTTTAATGAAATGTTAAATGGGATAAAAACTTCATTGTGATTGGATATAGAATTCAGATACATATTTTGGATTTGATATTTTCATGACTTGTAATTTAATATACATTTTTATATTGATAAGTTAGTACCCGGTCTGCTAGGAGTAGATATAATTAACGCAGCCGGGTAGCATGCAGCTTGATATTAAGTTATTACTTGATATACGTCCTCCGGTACAGACAGACATTCATAATATTACATACATTTAGCACATGACGTGACCCGACCGTAGATCTCAGAGTGATAATTATAATAGAGTGCGACAAAGGCCACTAGGGCCATCAGCAACTACACAAAAAAACCAGCCACCTACACGTTACGAATCGTAGACAGATGTGAAAAAAAAAACATACATACATCCGAACATAGTAACTACCTCCTCCTTTTCGAAGTCGGTAAAAATATAAAAGTAGCAAAGTTATGAATTGTATTAAAAAATGTAATACGTTTTAACATTATAAATACCTTGACACTTAATTTTTTTTATTCTATGGAATTACAAAAGTATTCCGGTTTTTTTTCCTGAATTTTATTATTATGAAGTACCTAATTAACATATTTTTATTCATATACCTAAAACTAAATATAAACAAAGAACTAAAAAAAATGAAATATGGTTTTTAGTTTAATATAGTTCCAATATCACAGCACTTTCAGATTTACAATACTCACTTCTAAAACCACTTAATTACAAGCTTACTCAACTGTGTTTCATGTGTCAATATGACTCATTATTTTCTCAGTTCACTCTATTATGCATAATGATATGTTCTGACGTGTGCCTTGTTCACACCCGAGTAGACTCGCTCTAAACTCTACACACTCTGAGGTCGCTACAGTAGCTATTTTCTGCACAATATGCAGAAATTGAAACACAATTTGAATTGCAAAGCTAGTTGCAGACGCCGACATTGCATTAAAGGATATTTCGCTTCAACTTAGTAATACTCGCTTATAAGGTACCAGTCTTTGACTCTTCGTAATTTCGTGGTAATGTCGCTCGAGAATTTTGGAGTTAATACAAGGCATTTTGAGAAATAGCTTCCATTCACGAAATTCTCCCGATATCTTCGTCTAAGTATTACTTTAATAGTGTACATAGTAATATTGTAAAGTTGTGATTGTGAAATAACAACAAAATTCGACGTCTGTCTATAATATAGTCTATCGAAACTAAATAAGATCCACTATGTCTAGGTATAGTGTATTACTAATTTTTCCTGTAGCGTGATGAGCGCAATAATCTCATTTGCTTCGCATTTATATTCATCGTGAAAAAAACTATTAGTACAAACCCATAGATATAGAAAATAAGCAGAATCATCGTAAGACAAATAAAGAAACAATTAATTATATTAACAATTATAATTATAATATTACACAGGTGTATGTTATATTATTATAATTATAGATATACACCTGTAGCATATACACAAACATACAGGAATGTAAGTTAAGTAAATTTAATTTCAACTTAAGTCGCACAAAAAAACTTTTGTCCTAAGTTTTAACCATTTCCCAGTGCTGCTTATTCGTGACAAAGGAAACACTATCACGAAATCGAATCCATGGAAACGAATTCTAAAAACATTGTGCACTGTAATTCGGTTGCATTATACTTTAATAATGTCAGTACACGGAATTACAGCTATTTCGCTTTTATCATGCAACTTTTTACAATCGTATTTAGGATTACCAGGCGTCCGGTTAAAACCGGACACAGGCTTACACATGCATGCCCGGCTAAATTAAACAGCGTGCTAATTTTGTTATGCTTTTTAAATTTAACCAGTTGTAGCTCATTTAAAGCCCGGTTTTACATATTATAAAATTGTTGTCATAGGTATGCTGTATTAATACTTAAATTAAGACACAAAATCTTTAATAGTGTAGGGCGTCCGGCCATTTTACCCAAATGTCCGGTGAAACTGAATGTTCTGTCCGGTTATTATTTTCGACGATCTGGCAATCCTAACCGCATTCGTTGAAACACAATTATGTCCACTGCCGTTGTTTCAACGCTATTCCGTTTTTACTAGGAAATCTCTTTTAAATTACGCAGCTTATTCAAGTTTTGTAATAAATATTTAGTGTCACATGGTAAAAATATGTAGAGCAGAGCAGTTTCGGTTTTATCGTAACGTTATAACCGTTACCCGTTAACGTGCCATATTAAAAAAAAAACTGATATTATCATGTCATTTCTTACTATAAGGATATTGTAAGATACCTAAATAACCTATGACTGTTACTTTTTGATCAGGTAAATAAAATTTTCGCGTTATCATTTATCTTTAAAAATAAAAATTGTGAAAAAGGTAAATATTGGTTTAGTGTAAAATTATTACGAGGATAGCTATTTCGTTTTTATCGTACTGCTTTTTATAACTTCGCGTGCGCTGAAACGCTAGATTATGTCAATGAATAAGCATTTATTAATAGCTGGCTTTAAAAAATAAAGTGAGTAATGAATTAAAAGCAGCTCTGCAGTGAATAGATTATTTTTGACCTACATATTCGTTTTTAGGTGAGTTTACTCGTAGTATTCTTGCGTTTTGGAAGATGAAGCGTTAAAAAAGAATCTTGAAAAAGAATACCGTATTACCTGTAGGTTCATTTAACGTTTAGAGGCTTGGAAATCATTTATACCAAAATTTGAAACTCAGTTTTATTATAATAGAATTAAAATATAAAACATAGATGGCCGTTGTATCGCCGTAACCAAGAGTTCAGACCCTTTTAACATCGACAATCAACAGGCGTTAATAGTACAAATCTAAATTAGTTTTAATTATTGATACCAAAATTACCTATATGAATTCTAGACTCTAGGTTTTTCTCTATCTTTCGTTTGAATTAGATCAGTGTTTACTGGCTTAAACTTTTCTTAAAAAGACGCGAACCAGATTTTAAGACAGTAACGGGTAAATAATAATATAAATCTCCAGAACTACACGCCGTTAATACAAGCAATAATCTATCTACTCTATAAGCAAAGTCATCAAATTTTCAGTGGAAGGGCCGCACTCGACAAGAATAGCGCAATCGATCGAAAACGTCTGCACTAACAATTTTTCACAACACTACTCCGTAGACGATTTCAGTCCGCTCTCGTAGTCATACTAACGATTCAGATTTATTAACTTTAACTTAAAAAACTGAAATTTTCATTACAATAAATTTATCTGATGGTATTTACTACTGAAAGATGGTATAATCCTTCGTGGTTTGTCTGCGAAACCAGACCAGATCTCACACCGATTTTTTTATATAACAGGAGTGTTGAATATAAGTGTGTCCAGCAAGAGACTCTTATACGAGTAGTCTTCATGGGTAGCAACTAACTACGCGTCATGACCCATCACAGTAAGGTTTCAGTTTTGTCTGAATATGATTACAGATATTTATGAGCATTACCATGGGTTAGTGCTGCTTAATATCAGATGGGCTATGCTTTTTACATTAAAAAAATATATATCGTCACAGTTGATCTACGAAGAGTTATTCAAAAGCATAACTTTATTTTTCCTTCCAATTGCTGGCAAATTTTTCACGAATCCAAAATAAAAAATATTCTCCGTTACACGCACGATAAAATTCACGTCTATTTAACTCGAACGAAAGGCGTAATTCGTTCCTTTTTAAGTGAGTTAACGCGTCAATTTCTCACATAAAGCTGCACACACGTCGACGTAATTGAAACTGACGTCGTTTCACAAATAAACAAAGCGTCGAATAATGAAACATACATAAAAATTCCTTATATCCGTTACAACTTCCTGAGTATACGTAACGCGTGGGGTTACCCGTTATAACGTTAACGTTATAAATACAACCGTATAGCTATTAACTTAAAACTCAACGTCACTCGGTCCGGCAACCGTTAATGATTTCTTCACACTCGAGCTAGCAGGCGTGTAAACGCGCAAACGTGTGTGCGTTGTTCTAAAATTAAATCATCGTATCGTAGATTCTCTGGCGGATTTGAATCTGTTTTGGAACGTGTATTTTTGGCGCCTTTACTAAATCGTACTTTGTAGGAAGTCATGATAACATTTGGAGTTCTTTTTATTGTACTTTTTTTTGCTTTGCTTTGTTCTCCCATGAACATTCGGAAAATGATTATAAAGATGTGGAGTTCTGAGGAAAGAAAATAATCGCAGAACAGTACAACAAAAAAGCACAACAGTGATTAGATAATTGCTTAGAATATTTTATTTATTTAATTATTTATTAGAAAACAAACGATTACATAATTCGCTTATAATTCGGTTAGCTTCTTAGTACTTAAAATAATACAAAGATCGGCGAAGTTTCTAAACATTAAAACTACAATGATTGACTATGCCGTCTGTGACATATTTTTTAACTTTTTATTATACTTGAATCTATGGTAGATCCAAGTACGATAAAAAGTAGTCTAATCAGTTCTATAAAAACGGGTAATATAGAGCAGGTCCGCGAAGTCAATCTATTGATACAAACTATGCTCCAATGAACCGTGAGTTAATTGCCAACAATGCCCTGACCCTTCATATTTCTATAACATAACTATCATGTAGATTGAAACCTTTTAGAAAAAATGCCTTCGCTAGCAACAAAAAGACCCCAATACTTTTTGTCTTATTTCTTTTACCGTGAAAATATTTAGTGAGTCTGCAATATAAAAAATATTAGTAAATTACATAGGTTTACAAATATGTGTGTGTAGCAAACGGAGACCACTTATCATCAGTTGGACTGCAAACACGCTACTCTATATTATAAAAAAATATTATGCTTTCCAATATATGGATAACTAGATGATACCCGCGGTTTCACCCGCGTTTAAAAAGTAAAAAAGAATACATATTTAAATATTACTGAAATTCCGCTCGCCCGCGATGGGGGCCGCATGCATGTAGAGTGCGCGCTAATGTTTTTCAAAAATTAAAATCGCCTATTTTATGCCTTAGACCTTCAGCTATCTTTGAATTAAAGTCCCGTCGAAATCGGTCCAGCCGTTTAGAAGATTTCCTCAGCCTAACAAACAGACAATTTTATTTAATTGCATTTTCGTTATAGTTATTGTGTATACTTTCATATACATTGAGTAAAAAGTTGTTATTTTGAAATCTCAGGTACTTCAATTTTATTTATTTGTATAGATATCCCAAACATTATAAAAATGGAAAAAAATCGTCAATATCGTTGACCGGCGGCACAGAGTAGCAACATCTTCAGTAACCTCGCTGCTACGGCTTCCCGCTAATTACCTGCAAACCTCTTTGCGTACGTATTTAACCTTTTAAGTGGTTTCCCGACTTAACTAACCTTTTTATACTTTGACATCTTCAGTTTCTTTACAAATGGAATGATTAAAAAAATCGCAAAAACGTTCCGAAGAGTGTAGCTTCAAAAGGGGATGTCTGTTTAAAAGTGTTACCATACACAAATTGAAAAAAATACCACGTAAAAACTGATCTTATTTTTTGTTTTTTATCAATGCTTTGAATACTCAAAAATAGAAAAAATAAATTAATCGTCAACACATATAAAGCAGATTTTATTTGCCAAAAATATCAATTAGTATCTTATAAATCTTATCTTAATTTAAATAATCTTAATATAAATACGATCGTACTAAGAGGCTACGGTTGATGAAGCTGGTAATTGCCAGAAAGAAACACAGTCCATTCTTGTCGCTATCCTGTTCGGAACGTTTTTTCCCTCATGTGATAGAAATGCATGTGAACCTTATTACATTGTGATAAAGTTCGATTTTTAATATTCAATATTGTGTTGTGAGCATTCCATTGTATAAGTTACTTGGATTATAACTTTGTATATTTACTTCTCAGATAAATAAAATAGGTAGATTACCCACCGCCTTGTATTTGAGTGAAGCCAAAATTACGCTACTTTCATGTATTAATACGCACACACACAAAACTAGCGTGGTTTCTTGTCAGTTCCTTTTTTTATTTACCCTCACATAATCACTTTTATAGCCCGATCATTTTAAAAATGGCTTCATTTTTTTGTTAGGAATGATAGATCTACCTACTTCATTTATCTGAGATTAACTTGCATATTTCTATCGAAACAACAATGGACTGAAAATTGCTCAATTTTTGTTACTTTACATTATTTACAACATATTTTGAGACCTTGTCAGTATTGCAATATTTATTCAACTTTTCATATTTTGTATGCGAAGTGTCTGCAAAGCAATGAATTCAAAAGTAAGTAATCACTTTTCTACTTAATTTAATGGAATTACAATTCATCAGAGAATGGTTTTGATTGAGTTGTTGTGTAAACGAAAACCGCACACAGATTATATAACTTGCATCCTTCATCGCTAGTCGATTAAACACCTCAATGAATTGATCACATAATTCACCATTTAAATTACTCATTGATATCTATACAAATAAATATAATTGAATTGTCTGTTTGTGATTTGAAAATTACAACTTTTTACTTAATACATATGAAAGTGTACATCATACCTATAATAGTCAAGATAAAATAGCCTATATTATGCCTTGGACCTTCAGCTATCTTCCAGTGAAAGTCCCGTCAAAATCGGTCCAGCCGTTTACAGCCAGACAGAGAGACAGATGGACAAAAAAATGCATTTTTGTTATAAGTATCGTGTATACTTTCATATGCATTGGGTAAATAAAATAGTTATTTTGAAATAAAAAAGACACTTTAATTGTTTTATTTGCATAGATGTAGGTGGGTACTAAACTGATTGGTAAAGGCCACCCAAATTGAACCAACGCCTACACTTTGAAGGTGCGAATGGCAAACTGTTAGGTCAGTGCTTCATTTTCGGATTTTATGTTTTAAGATCATTATTCAATGTTACCTACTTAAAAAAACTTATTCGTTTCATTTGATAGTGTATTTCTTACTTGAATTTCTTCTTTTTTTATATGATGGAAGTAGAAAACGAGCATGCCACCCACCTGATGGCACGTGGCCACTGACGCCCATGAACGTCTGAAATAAATTCCAGATAAGATCACAGTCCTACTTGAGATCTATCACAAATGCGTTGCTACCCCAGAGGAAGCTGCTACCCTAAGTTCGGACGCCTCGAGTAAGTAGTTATGTCTCTCTCACCACACCCTTCAAACCAGAACACAGCAGCACAGAACACTGTTATTAGAGAGAAATAGGTGTGGCGGTTCAGTCAGCGCATATTTTGCAAATAAATGAAGGAAAAGGAAGTTGAATGTCTGCAATATTATTGACGTTGATACATGACATTATATTAAATATATTTTAATCTAAACTATGCTTAAGAATAACCTTTGCTTTTTTGCTTAGCATTAATAAAATCGAAGGAAACAATATATTAGAACGGTGTTGAGAGTGAGATATTTTATTTATAACCAAACTTGTCTAAATACGTTGATTGATCGAAGGATACAGCGAAATAAGATAAATGACAAGTTTCGACACCCAACCACATATTAGTGTGCGGTATCACTTCATATTTCAGCCAACCTAAATCTACATGCGGTTGAAACAAAATACCACGCCATATACCAGCTAATAATAATTAAAATATTACTGGGTAATTGCCTTGTTAACTATCAAATATAATTAGTTCCATAATTTAGTTTATAGTCATAAATTATTTATTTTAACAGCGTGTTTAAGCTTAAGTTTAAGCTTATATCAGTCTATATCGAATGAAAAATCACATCCATTTACATAATAATTAATATAAGGTTCAAGTGCCTATTTAATGAGATCTTATTTTGAAACCAGAAAGCTGTAAAATGCTGTAGGATATTCATAAAGTTCTCTAGCTTTATTTATAATTTGCGATAAAAATTAATATTTCTGATTCTGACTGTCGTTTCTAAGATTAGCCTAGCTATTTTTTTAATATATTATGGACTTGGCCTCCTGCATTTCAGCCTATTTTATTTAGGGTAAGCTCAGTTATTATAAAACCAAAGACACTTCGAATTTATTTATCATCTTGCATTTAAATTCAGAGCACGATTCAGTCTCAACATCATAGATAAAATAGTTCGTGAGAGATCATCTTTCGTCGCATAAGCAATAAGCATGCAACAACGATGTGAAAATGTGTTCCAAATAACACAAAATTGCTATAAATATTTTGGAATCAACAATTTGATATACCAAAGTCATAAGACTTCGCAATTCAAGAATTCCCACGAGTCAAAAACCAGTCAACTGGTTGGAACAATGAGCAGTGTCAAAATAATTTGACGACAATTTCCGCACTTGTTCCGTCGCAATAAGGCTGTGGTACAACATATTTTCCCACTCATTCACGGCGAGTGACCCGTGACCGGTTGCTATAGTAATTGTATATTTCTTATGCAATTCAAAGCAACCGCCAAGCACATTGTGGTAGGATAAATCTACATCACTTTATATAATAGAAGTACCTACTTAACCAGTATGCAGTCCACCTTACGCTATGTAATCACTTGCACTTATATCAGCACTATAATCGACCTAGACCATCGACAATATTGAAGTCCTACCTGAGTTGGTCAGATGAATGACTACCACCAATGATTAAGCCAGATTACTCTGTAAATCTAAACAAAGCAGCGCCTGATACTGCTCTTATAGAATAACAATTAGAAATAGAAGCGGTTGTGATGCCACCAAAAGCGATCTACAAAAGATTCTTCTACTACTTTTATTCGAAGCTTACTTTTTTACTCCTCGTGGTATCAATGCACTTATGATTAACTTCAGACAGTTAACAAAACATGAACACACTTAGATTGCATGTCATTTGCCATTTACAAGTAAAAATATAAAGACATATTTTTTCTTTGTTGCACAACACTTCGCATGGCGTTGTGTCTATATTGTCTATTCTTTCTTGACTAAAGGACCTGTTTCATTGCAGTAGTGGTAGCGTTTTATAAATTTTATTTAATAGACAAGTTATTTATAAGATTTATATGTACTTTATTTTATTAGAATATAATACAAGATAACAAAATAATCATCTTCAATGAGACTTACGTACCTTTGTACATGTCATCTTAAACCAAACATTGCTTGGAAGAATAGGTTATTCATCGATGCAATAATATTGAATAGCTTGATTTTTATGTCAATCTATTTAACAGATCCAAGTAGATACGTAATAAACTTACTATTATTAAAATTATTTTTTACATTACCTATTTCTTTTTCTTAATTTGTTAATTGTACATTTTATAAGTGTTTTTCGTTTCCTCTGTTTCTCTGTCTCTTTCTTGCATTAAAATATGTTAAAGCTGGCAGTCGCATCGCTGAAGGTATGACAAATGACAAGTCGATATAGTTAGGTGGGGATATTTTATCTGTGCCTCCATTGTCGAAGAGTCGTTCAACCGGAAACTGCCTTAATTGACGCAGGCGTAAATAAGTACGTCAAGTATATCGACTTTGGTGGAATGGATAGAAAAACTGAATGATTAATTACCTCGCTACGTCTAACGATTGATCGTTAATCGGAAAATTGTGTTATGGAATTTCCGAGGTTTAAACAAGGAAAATCTAGACAATAGAAAAAAATTGTTTCCCGTTTATGCTACCGTATTTAAGTACATTTGAATATTTAAATTCTAAATACTAAATTCAATCCCAGTGCTATTATCGCAGAATTAGAATAAAAGTGGTCCAACTCGCAATTTTGGCAAATTAAGTTAAACACTTTAAAGTTCTCAACGCCTTTTAAATAACGTTTTGCGTTAATAAGCATAAATTGACAGAATATAAATATCAAATATACTTTTATTTAGATATTTCGCATTCATTCTCACGATATCCATGGAAGAATGGTGATTGTCTAGCCACATCACACTTAATTAAATTAAAAAGTAGTTAAGTAAATAGGTACGCAAATCTGATTGTTTACGACAACCCTTTGTTAGATAAACAAGTTGGTTTAAACTTTCCGTACTCGGGGTGTCTCCTTGTTAAAACCATGCTTTGTTCAGCTTTAATGAACTTTTCTAATTTAATGTGTTCCAATCTAAACAATAAGTGAGGTTAGTGAACTCAAGCTTCAGTTAATGAGATTATTAAGGAGAAACCAACGTTGTAAATAGTGTGTTTAACGAATAACAAATAACTCCTGTATTTGAAAATAACTTTCTATTGACTTAAGTCAAACTATGACAATCTGTAGTATCTCAAATCTGTATCTTTAATAAACTTAAAAACTTATAATCGCTTATCTTTTTTTATATGATCGATATATCAAACGAGCATGCAGTTCACCTGATAGTAAGTGGCTGCCAACCATGGACATCTGTAATCAACCCCAGATAAGATCAAGGCCCTACCTGAGGTTGACCACAGACGCGTAACTACCCGTGAGGACTGAGTTGGAACGCCTCGGATAAATATGTCTCCCTTACCACACTCCAGACCAGAACACAACAGTGCTTAACACTACTGTTAAAAGGCAGAAATAGGCGTGGCGACAGTGCCGACGGAGTCGAACTACGTAGAGTTCTATCACCTTTAGGTATTTCATGTGTCTCGATGGATACACCACATCTATTTTCCATGGCCGCGATGAGTCATCTCAACATGTTACAAATATTAAACTATAAATCAGTCAGTAGATACAAACATCTAGTTCGAACCAAAATTTAACGTGAGTATATTTAGCTGTTACAACATAGCACAATTCATTCAGAAGGGGAATATGATTTATAGGTTCATCTCCCAGAAATACGTCGTGGAACTACGTGCGTCGACTAGAAACGTATAAACACAATGGTGCATATGCTCATCTATACAAATAAATAAAATTGAAGTGTCTGTTTGTGATTTCAAAATAACAGGTTTTAAACGAAAATGTAATTAAAAAATATTTGTTCATCCGATCGATTTTTGGGCCCTTAGTGCGAAGTTCTTCCTACCATCCTTCCTTGAATCCGTCAATAAAATTATATACTACCTAGTTTAATTACATAAAAATAATACTTATAATAGACCAATCCGCTCCAAATAGTTTCGGAGACACCTGTACCCACTTTGACGGATAGACCACATCCTATTAATTACGATATTAATTGCAATTAGCGAAGCAGATTACTAATCAATCAACATTGCGACGTAGAAAACGATATTTTATTAAAACTGTCTTAACTCTTAGGGATGGCGATTTGAGATCGGTAATCGAATAATCGATTTTTTTGGACTAAAATTCGTCAAGTAATCGATCTCAGATCCATTTCCAAAAGTTTAACTGGTTTAAAAACACTTATTAGTTTTTCGTTTTAATCTTTTTTGGGCAGCCCGAAGGAAAATACTTGTTTTATGACGGTATATTTTTAAACACACAAGTATAATAATACAATAATAATCAATTAATTACTTTCGATATTTTCAATGATCGATTCTTAAAACTATGATTCCAAACGATTTCAAAATCGATCTTATTTTTAAAAGAACCCATCCCTATTAACACTTCGTTTATTATTGAAAAAGTATTTTTATATTTTTTCATCAAATCCGGTATAAGAATGTTCGTTATAAGTAATTGCGGCATTATGGCCGGTGAGCAGAGGAAATCGATTTCTAATGGCCGTTAGCTGAAGCGACGATTGAAAACTAAATATCTGTCTTTCTACTTAATAAAAATAACACTGCTGGCTGACGCCGTGCAAACAGACCTACCTATAGTAAGATAGCTAATATTTATCACATGAGTTTCTTATTTATCGAACTTGGGAATTAAGAATGGGTGTTGAAAAATATACCAACCTAAGATACATTTTCAAACACCCATTACAGAAATAGGCAATAATGACTCAAAATAAAGTATGGGCGATCTTTTTAAAGATACGGCCCAGAAAGGGTATTTTATGTATTAATAAAAATATTTAAAATTAGAAAAACGAGAAAAAGGTATTTTCGTCTCCTAAAACGTGCAGTGTTAATACCAGTGACGTTCAATTCGACCTAATTTTAAAAAATATTTCATGCCTATACATAATCAAATACTATAATACTATCTGGTATTTTAGTAAATACCTGTAATAATATAAATTCCTAAATAACCACCGAAAACACGAATCGCGAGGAGAGCGCTTACGCAACTACAAAAGCCTTGATTGAAAGCAGAAGTTTTCTTGCCACAAGTAGGTGCTTGAAGGAAGCCGACTTAACTAGAAACTAGTTATTTACGCCAAGTCTTTGTTACATAAACAAGTCAGTTAAAACTTTCTCACTTACTCCATGTGGGCGAGCAAATATATTTAACAGCACCACACAACATTTTGGTAGTTTTGCGGCAATAAAGAAATGGAATATAGTTTTAATGTTTGTCGTGCAAACCATTTCTTATTTTTATTAGCTATTAGAGGGTTATAAGGCTATGGTATGTGTGGGTATCATGGACACGCAGAGACGATGCCAAGCCAGACCCAAAATACTTAGATATGTATTGATTTTTTTTTTGTCACCTGGTTAACGGAAGGAATCTTTTAGCCATGCTAAACGTAAACCGGTGTCATGCGGGTTGTTTAAATTAAAAGGTGGTCTAAATTATCTGATCAGAAATAAGTAAGTAGGTGCACGTTTTTTTATGATAGACGCTCTTTAAACTTATAGTTCCACATTAGGATTTTCAAACTTTCAGACCCAGAATAAAATCGAAATTCATCATTCAGATATCTGACTGACCGAGGATCAAACCCGGGACCCACTGCGCGCCAGAATGTATGGTGACCGCTCGGCCACGGGGTTCATCGATGTTTAAGAGAAATAAAACAAAAATGGTATACCATACTTCATTAAACATGGAGCTCTTCTTAAAAGTCGGCGATGCATCGTCAATACTTCTCGTGGTTCATAGATATCGATTAAATAATCACCCGTCTACCTCACCGCTGGTTATCCTGTAAAGTAATTCACTTGTATCTTTATAGGTAAAACAATTGCAGAACTCTAAAAAGATCAGTACTGTTGTATCCCGTCCACTGAGTGTGATAATGGCAAAATACAAGGAATTTAAGCATTTCAACTGAATTCCGGTTTAAAAATCTTTTTGTTAGATACATCGTTTGAATTAATTAGCCGACTCGTTAAATAAGGGTTGGCGTATACAAACGTATAGTTAAACGTGACCTAGTGCCCCACAGGGCGGTGAGGTCGCCTAGCCCTCTCACTAGACACGACTGTTTTTCAGTTTTATTTGAAAACGGTTATGCAGACGATATTACTGTTAACTTTGATATCGATATGAAGCAATAGGTAATGTGGCAGATATTAACACGTAACGATATGAAAAATTGTTTTAATATCGATATTAGAAACACCTCTCGTGTTTCTTGCACTAAGTTGGCAGTATACATTTTAATATGTAAACTCAGATAAATAAAATCAGAGTATGTGAATTAAATTAAATTTATTTGATTTCTTTCTCATCAAAGTCGAAATAAACGAATGAATAGATGATTGCAAAACGGTTAGTTTTGACATAATTTTGTTTCGTATCGTTATCGACTCGTAGTTTTTTAATGTCGCTTCTATCTAGTAGGTATATCAAGCCCTTTCGGTATTAATTATACCCTATTATCATTATTATATATTATTTCGATATCGATATATCTAAATAATATATGAATAAATGAAAACGGTTTCAAGTTACCTTCAGTATAGTATCGCAACGGTCTACCCTCACAGAATCCCAAGAGATGGTAATAGGCTGTTACTTTATGTTCCCAACTGTCCAAATGAAAAGGTCGACTCGAAATAGGGTTTATGTTACAAGCTTTATTTAAATCCTCTTGTTTGCGGCAGATCCCGAGGGATGTTTTAAATCCATCCCTCTTTCACTAATCGATTTGAAATATCTTTTCAGTCTACTCCCCTTTATAAAAATACGTCGGGTGGATTTAAATTGCTTATTTCCTTTCACGATACTCGCATGTAAGCGACAGATACTGTATTTATTTCCGATAGATACTGGCAGTTGTTAAAGCAGTAAGTTTTATAACAAAATATCTTTTTTTTACTTTTTTCATTGGCTTATAGACTTGTATCGGAAACTTTGTTATCTCTTTCGGAAATCTGTTTTGGAAAACTTTTCGCAGAGTAGGTACCTAATTAATTTCTAAGTAGTTATACGGAAACAAACATAAAATAAACATATATTATGACATATTAAACATATTATGTAAACGGTGATAATATACAATTCTATGACTAATTACTGTACACTATCCTGATCCTATCCGAATAATGTACTTTTTATATGATGGAAGTAGCAAACGAGCATGCAGTCCACCTGATAAGTGGCCACTGTCGCCCATGGACATCTGTAATCAACCCCAGATAAGGTCAAGTTCCGCAAGCACCTGAGGTTGATCACAGATGCGTTGCTAACCTTGAGGACTGAGTTGGAACGCCTCGGATAAGTATGTCTCCCTTGTCCCTTTAGACCAGAACACAGCAGTGCTTGACACTGCTATTATAAGGCAGAATTAGGTGTGGGGGTAATGCCGCCAGAGTCGACCTACATAAAGTTCTAGGGTAGAATTTTATGTAGTTCGACTCCGACGGCATCACCGCCACACCTAATTCTGCCTTACTACCACCTTTAACTTATAAAAGAAAAATAATTACGTAGGCACTTCATTATTTAATTTGCAACAAACTTTACTCTATTTCAAGTTAGCCTTTGCACTTAACTGGAATCGACCCACAACAAAAAGTAGTTTACGTAAAGCATTAAGCAAACAACATTTAAACTTTCTTAGCTGTGGGTGTTGTAGATTGTTTTTCTAATTACGACTTACCTACTTAAGTTTTACTTAAGTATTCAAGAAGCCTCAAGAAGGCATTTTCGTTTTTTTTTTAAATATACGTAGTAACAAACATATATACAACAAACAAACATAAAACGGGCATATAAAATCTAATCAAATCTATTTTATTAAATGTAATATAATATATGTTTTACGTTTTGAAAATGTAGATTACAGTTACATTACATACTTTACTGCCAGTTAATTATTTAATTTTTTGTTTATTTAAATAAACGTCAGGAAAGTAGGCAAAAATCTCTGCTGTGCTTTGGTCTGAAGGATATACATACATAAGGTAAGAAAGACACGTAAGTATGCAAGTATCCAATCTTAGCCCTCAGATGTGGAAAAATCCTATTTTGATAAATATAATTACAGTTCATGGCCAGCAGTGACTACTTACCATCAGGTGGTAGAGCGGGCATTAACTATCATAGACAATAAAAAATAAGACCAATAGCCAAGTAAACGATACCCATTCATCCAAGACGATACCTAACAATGTCTATGGTAGACAAAAGTAAGTTTATCTATGGTAACCTAATTAACAATCTGTCCCTATTCCGCCGCTTTTGTTGTGATTTAATTATCTTAGCGGGTGTACAATGCCGTCATAAACAGGAACCCATTTTGCATATAACTGATGAGTTGTTGAAGGGCCGTCAACCATTTATGAACATGACAGTTTACAGTTTATAATAATGTTAATTACATCATACATCCACAAGAATGCCGGGATGTTGTAAATAGCGATATAGGGTAACATAAATAGAGCTATTTATGTAGTGAAGGCAGTAGGTACAAATGTTGCATGTTTTACCTATAAAATAGAACATGACCTGCTTGAAATTACCTGTAATAAAATCAGTAGGTATTTGTTCTTGATCTGTCTTAATTCCAGGCAACTAGAAGGAACGCCTCGCAACTATTTATCTTTGCCATATCAGATATTGCCATTTACGATAACCAGTTAAAAATAAAAAGGGGAATGGGTATATAAAGATAATTTAATATTTAATTTTTTTTCTTAAATATTACTATTAAAACTAAATCAACATAATTATATATTTATTTCAATATCGTGTATAATTATTACCAGAGTTGCTACAACCAATCCCTTTGGCCTCTTTTCAACTTGACGTTGAGTTTTGGAACATCCTGTATAAATAGGCTAAGAGCCCGAGACAAAACAAGTAGGTACCTTTCTCTTTTGTTTGTGAACTATATTTTTCTTTGTTTAGTAGCTATTAGCGGCCTTTTGTTATCAATAAAAAATAGAAGTGATTAGTTATGATCCAATTTCGTCCTATAAGCGAACTTATTAATGTAAATATCCTGCAGCTACAAGTATCGTGAAATAACCGTACCAATAGCAACATCGGTCCAACCACTCCATACATCTTGGCCGGTCTCCAACACTGTAATTGAGGCAAATCAGCCTTATACATTACCGTCTGCCTATTCGTAGACTTTTTGATCGTATCGTATCAATAATTAATTTCTCTGTCTGTTAGGAAATACATTTGGGCGAATGTTGAAACACTTGTCGTAATCGAGAAGACTGGTTTTTGCAACTAACTCAATGATACTATATTCGTGTCTCTTACAATCTGGGCTATTTTAGTATGTACTTGATTATACGGGTACATTATAAGTAGTAAAGTGTTCTGGTTTGAATTTTGCGGCAAATACAAGTCCTAATTGACGTGAATCTGATGCCTTCGAATCTGTTGCTAGCACTGAGGACTAATTTGAAATGCCTCGTGACGTGTCTCACTTACCATTTAAACCTTCTAAACCAGAGCACAGAAGGGCTTCACGTTTTTCACGCTGTTATAAGACAAAAATAAGTGTGACGATGGTACCAGAGTTAACTTACGAAGAGCTCTACCACCTTTAATCTGCCGTTGCTTTCGCTCTGTGTTGCTTGAAGACTGTGGTGATAATCAGGGTTATAACTTTCGCTGTGACCCTGCAATTAAGACTTCAGTGATATTCAGACTAAAAGTTTAAGTTGTACCTTTTTTAGGCCACATTTTCCTTGCATTCAAGTTAAGGATATTACGAAAAAGATAAGATGAATAAAAGAGTTTCAGAGCAGACAATCAATAATAATAACTAAACAGAATGTACCTACCATCTAAAGCCGTTGGCCGTTGGTCTAACAGCTGTAAGTTAATTAAATTTGAACAATGATCTAATTGTGGGTCAGCTTCGAGCTCAATTGGTCAAGTCAGTGATACATTTGTCACGCTACAGCACTGAAAGATGAGTTCATCTTTACAACAAAACATTAATTAATGTTTAAGATATTCGTCCATTAACTTTTTTGCTCAATGTTGTGAAAAGTAAGATTAGGAGTACTTATACCGACGAATTTAATAGGTGAGTCCAAATCCAAACATTGGCTGGGTACAACCCTTTCTATGTCCCAAAACTTTGGGTGGCCTGAACTACGTCTTATCGATCAAAAACGCACACATATTAAGCACAAATATAAAAATAAAAGCGTAAAAAAATGAGCTAAGTTATGCCCTAGTATTGACGTAGGTCCTGATTTTAGAGAAGACATCCTTGAAGGTGGTCGCGAGGCTGCGGAAAAATGAGAATACCTACTCTTCAAAGGCTACGAGTGGAACACCGTGGGTGGCCGGCCGGAAGGAAGGCCGGTAAGAGTGCCCCATATTCCTCTTTTACCCTGTGACAGGAAGTTATCCATTAATCCATTATCCATATCCATCCATGAAAACGTGAAATATGTTTTGATGAAATGTGTTACAATATGACACGTGTTCTATTAAGGTAACTCTGAAATCTACTGTATATTCCGCTTACCTATCTGTCGCGTTAAGCGCTTAAAATCCAATATGTCAGAACAGTTTTACGATACCCTCAAACGTACGAAGCGTCGGCACGACAAAGACAATAACGTGTACAGATGCCACAGAACATATATCACGTAGATATGGCGTGTGGGCGTGGCATGCGTGCCCATGATTTGTGTTTGGATCCCTCTGACCACTAGTAAAAGTGCGAGTTTATGTGTAGAATCCAAGCGTAGCCAACTTGTAAATGAAATTGGAATGGATATTTGTAGTCCTTCAATAGGAAGCTTCTCGTACACTTCTCGACAGTGGAGTTATTTCGCGTACTAGCCGCTGCATGAGATAAATCACTGCAAGATAAATGTTGCCGTCTATCCAATTGTAGGTAGCCTTTTTTGTGAAATTCATTTGTCAACGAGCATGCAATCCACCTGATGGACCCATGGACATCTATGGCCAAGTCCTAATAGAACAGGTGATAACCGATGATAAATGCAAAGCCACTCTCGCGAACATAGATAGTCGCCTAATGCCATCATACGTAGGTTGTTGTCCATCAGGTGCCATCATACAACCTACATATGATGGCATTAGGCGACTATCCACCTCCTTAGATCTCCACCAAAACAATGGCACTTTAATGACCACGCTAAAAAGGGCTGACAAATAAAATTAAGGATTTCAAGAAACCAATTTCATACAGCTAACTCGGGACTGACATTTCTATATATTACTGTTCTATGGATTACAGCGAGTAAATTAGATTTTCAGCTGTGACAACATGTAGGCTTGGCTGTATAAATAAACTGCGAAGCGCCTTATCCACTTGGCAGTCTATAAAAACTTGACGAGATAGGTATCAGCGTTGATTTGGTTAAACACTCTGGAGCGAATATGTGAAGACTTAGATTTCGAGAGATTTAGAGTTGGGAATGTAGCCCAAAGTAATGCCTTCAAACTTCTTCAAAGTAGCAAACAAACAAGCGCTCCACCTAATGGTAAGTGGCAAATAACGCATATGGATATCTGTGATCAACCCCACATTCATATGATTGAACACGTGATCGAAATTAGCCACTGCCGCCCAAAGCCATCTGTAATCAACCCCAGATAAGATCAAGGTACTACCTGGGGTTGACTACAGATGCGTTGCTACCGCTGAGGACAGAGTTGGAACGCAACCTTCAGACCACAACACAGCAGTGCTTAACACTGCTGTTATCAAGCAGAAATAGGTGTGGCGCCGGAGTTGAACTAAATACAGTTCACCACCTTAAAATATATAAAAGTATACATATAAAAGTCCTACCTGAGATTGCCGACAAAAATTTGTTGCTAGACTCAAGACAAAGTTGGAACGCATCAGGTAAGTACGGATTTCTTTAACCCAGACATGCCAGTATAACATTCTCCAGTTTTACTAAGATTTTTTTAATTGCAGTAGGAAACCAGCATGCGGCCCCACGAATGTTAACAGACGGCCCATGTACATCTATAAATCAAACCCAAGAATAGGAAGTGGCACCCTACCTTCGGTCAATTAAAAAATGCTTTACTGCTTGCTACTCTTGTAAGGACGCGAAGTATTTTTTATCCTTACCACATTACTCAAAGCAAAATTCATCACTTACACAGGGGAGAAATACGAGAAAGAATTGATCACACTTCCATGTACAAATCATTTATGGTCTAGACATATCCAATTTTACCTCTCTGGAAATTCGCATCTGAATCCAATCCCAGATTATTCAAACTTATATAAAACTTTGACTATTACATTGACAAAGGTAAATAAATATATAGGTTACCGAGGAAAGGCTCTAAGTGAAAATAGGTATTGTAGATTAAATTTGTTATTGTTTCTTAGAGTTCTGTTGTATGTTCTGAAATGTTCGAGACCGCCTCCTGGCCTAAGTAGTGAGCTCCATGACCATTCTGAAAGGACACCTGTTCCCATCAGTGCGAATAAAAATATATTTTAGAATTATGTACGTAGATCCTAGACACTAATTACGATTTAACAAAAATACATCGATAATTCATTCATTCATCGATAATAAACGAATAAGAATTTTGAACGAACGAAAATGTTTAAGGAAAATTGCTTTTAATTCGGGTAGGTAGGTAGATATCTTCCTACTAAACTAAATACAAAACCTTCGTTAAGGACTTCAACAACAATTAAGTACAGCTGTACAAAAGAAATCAACAATAGATTTATGGGTAATCAGTAGAAACTTATTTCTTCGCCCTTTATGTCGAAAGAGAAATGACTGGAGCGCATGATTCGAATTTAAAATCGACGATTATTATACATATAATTGTTTATGAAGACGTTAAAAAATGTACACGTATACCAATAGTGATTGAATGTGGCGCTTTTATGGCACTATGGTTTACTTTTAAGGAATGCAACTCACGCATAAGGAATAGTGATTGCGAAAGTCCAGTTAGTGGCGACTAGCTCACGACGGACAGTAGTTTCAATCACCTTATTTGTAAGAGAAATCTTAGACTTAATACACTCGATAAATAAGTGTAACAGCATCAACTTACCTTTATGAAGCGCACGCCTTCATAATCGGGTTACAATAAATCCATTCACAATACACGGATACGAAAACAAAAACCACTAGAGCCACTTTGCGATCACAAAAATGAAAAACGGACGCTGTTACGCGACAGCGTATGTCAGGGCGTAGAGCGCACACATTTTTCTCGTCGTTTTTGAGGAAATAATAAAAAAACTTGCACAATACTCGAACAGATGGCAAATTATTTTCGTTTACGCGCGACGAAAGCGTGTCCGTACCGCGTCGCCGTACCGCTCACGAGGATGAAATCACGGTACTAAACCAGAATCGTTTGTTTGGTTCGTTCGCGTATTCGCTCGGCGCTATAGCCTTCTCTGTTTAATGTGCACGCTTATTTTTTACCAGCTCCATCTGTCGATGAACTTATAAATGACGTAATAAGTTAAAGACGTAGTTCGGTGAGACGTAGTAAAACGTGAGATCAATTCCGTAGACTCGTAGATGGCGTGACGAAGAGGTTCTATAACCGTTATAAGTGGCCATAGATGAAGCACTAGAAGCCGGACTGCCAGGCTACGATACCATTAAGATTAGGAAGTTACGAGCAGAACCATTCGGATACATAAAAACTTGAAACGATTGAATAATACGTATGGATGCACAATACATAAAATTTATTTATGGGCAGGTTTTTAAACCGTAATGGAATTAATATATAGGAATATTGATTTAAATTGGTGTATTTAGGTCTTATACTGTAGAGTGTAGACACAGTAGAAGCTACAGTGCAATTGAAATAGCGTTTAGGAAAAATAATTTCCAACTTTAAATAGTTCAATAATAATATAATAAATAATTAAAGATTCTACAGAATCAATTTACATCAACTTTTTACATAAATCTAAAGTACACTCCATCCATTACTAAAAGATATTTTTATATACAGGGTGAATTTTTCAAGTGTGCGTGGATATCCGAAACTAGGATTGAACGAAGGAGCGAAAATGCTGAAAGGCCTTACGAAGCCGATTATGATAAAAACTAAAACTGCATATTTATTTTTTCAAAAAAAATCATTTCCCTAGCCAGGAATCGAACCAGTTCTTTTTGAAAAAAATACACATTCTGTATTATTGCGCCATCTGATAGGGCAATTTTTTCCATACTTACTGCACTGAAATAAGTAAATTAAACGCCATGTTATCATTAAAAATATTTCGAATTTATTCACAAAATATGTATTGCTAATTAACACTTAATTACAAACTAACGTAAAGTCACTTTACACGATAGCTCTGTCTCATTCAACTCTGAGACCACTTTGATAAGGTTACTACTAGACAACACGTTCTTGGGTTCATACCCTGCGTTCAACCAAGATTCAAGTACATCTGTACTAGGTAATAATGTTCTTAAGTTATTTCTAACGTATATGTAGGCTTGCGGTGAATACCTATAAATGCTTAGCGCGAAATTCTTCAAGTCATCTGTGTGTCTCGTTGGCATTGCGAGCACTAACCCGTTCGTGTCTTCTCTTATTTTATCCTGCAACGAAAGCAGTATTCTAGACTTCTTTTTCTTTCTTTGATTCAATATATTCTTCTTACTTTCTATAACTTCCTTCAACCTTGCTAATAGTCTATTCTGTCTGTTGTATACTTTCATATCTTTTTTTAGTCTTTCCTTGAGACTGACTGCTTGTCTTTGCATCTTCTGTACATTTGTAAACAGTTTTAGCAACTCTACGTTATCTACTTCTGGGAATTCTTTCGGACTAGGTTCAACTACTTTAGATTCTACTGGGGAATGTTTGCCGTTTGCTGTTGCTTGTTCAATTTCGTTTTCTTCATAATCCATATATTCGTCTATATGTTCTTCTTCGCCATCCTCCTCTTCTTCTGTATTTTCCGATTCGTCGTCTTCTATATATTCAACCTAAGGAGATAACAATTGTTATATAAATAAATTTGAAGTGTCTCTGTTATTTAAAATTATTTAATGACGCATTTGCTTATGACCCTTAACATAAAACAAATTACCTTGGAAATGTATGCAATGCATTTTACCGAAAATCAAATAAATTTACCCCATTCTACTTTATTCCAAAATGTCCAATGTAAGATTTAGATTTTAGATTCTTGTAGGTATTACAAAATTTGCGACGCTATAAAAGTGTAATTCTTGGTTACGCATATAATGAGCATGTCGTCACCGCGTGGCGCAGGGTCTACGGGCCTCGAGGAACCCGTCCTTACCCAGGCTCCTAGGTGACTATATTGTTCACCGGTAGACTGCCGTGTGGCAGTGGTGCAGCCTTTGGTCTTCTGACCTTGTAGTCTTGGAATTAATGAAACGAGGGTTTGCAGACCGAGGATTGCGAGAAACCGGTGCATTCAAAAAGTAATCAACCGGTTCGAGTGGTGACCACAAACAGAGACTTATGTCCACTAGTGAAGTTCAAAATGCTGACGGATGGATTGATCAAAAAACATCAATGCCAAGTGCATACAACTCTTTTCGGCATCCCAAAAGCGTCAGATGATGCTATGGGCGTACGCTACGGTTGCCACGTGGCAACCGTAGCTCATGTAGTAGCGCTAGTACAATTATGGCCTCAATCGTGTACGATTGTTTCGACTACTCTAAATAGATTTTTTATTATATTAAAAGCAAACTGATGTGCCGCATGTGTACACCTGCCGCAGTTTTAGTATGCCCTAATCACTGGCCTTTTGCCAAGGTTGACACATATATGTACAAATTTTATTATAAAGTAATGAGAGATAAAGAACCTTAACGAAATGAGGTAATATCTAGCAAAGGGACTCCCTTAAATACTTTATTGGGCTACCGCTAAAATAATCTATGTGATGTAAAAATATTAAGGATTCCCGGAATGACCTACCTTATAGGATTCAAAGTCGGAAGGACGGATGAATGGCCAGATTCATCCAGATTGCAAGTAAAAACCCATGTAATCCAACCCATGTTAAGACAATGGACCTCGGAAATAGCACTAGGTGCTATCCCCCGTAAGCACCATTTGCATCCTTTTAATGGATCTTGATTCGATTTATTATAGTAGAAGGTTAAAAATTTATAAGCACAGTAAATTATATATACTTACAATGTCCTTTATATGTATGTTTGGGTTTTCTTGAGCCCATGATTTATTTGATGGAATCTCAACATTCTTAAAGATGTAAACTTCGGAATTGTCTTCTATAGAAAACTTCTAATGCTTTAACAAGGTCTATATGTATACAGTATGTGGTTGTAATTTACCAATGAATTTTCATTTCCGAATGTCTTGCCTTCCATCCCAGTGTATTAATAAGTGGATGACTACATTCAAAGCAACGCTACTAATTGGGTAAACGGATGATGAAATCCAGCCCAGATGATAGATACTTAAAATGTATTATATGCTATATACTAATCCATACAAATAAATAAAACTGAAGAGTCTGTTCGTGATTTCAAAATAACAACTTTTTACTGAATGCATATGAAAGTATACACAATATATATAACAAAAATGCAATTAAAATAATTTTTTATTGGTCTGTCTGTTTGGCTGAGGTAATCTAAACGGCTAGACCTATTTTGACGGGACTTTTACTGGAAGATAGCCAAAGGTCTAAGGCGTAACAAAGTCTACATTAATTGTTACGCAGGCGTAACCACAGTGATCAGCTAGTAATTATAAATAATTGATGATATATTATATGGAATACAATACATTTACTGTTCATCTCCAAAAGTTCGTCCCTGGAGTGGAACTATTCCCGGCCAACATCGCATTTGATTGTAGGAACATTTAACATTATTTATTGACTCTTTGTATGACCATTTGAAATTGACTGTAAAGCCAATGGAGATTTGTAATCAGCTAAAGATAGGAGGATAAGCAGCCATTCTCAGTGTGCTCTGCAGAGCCCTGGGGCACCGCAAAACCTTTACGGGGGATCCTCGAGAATAGATTATTTTCCTTTTATTATTGTATACACTTACATTGTATCATGATTACCCATTATAAAAATAATGCATGTAACTTTTTTGTTTATTTTGGGGCTCCGTCAAAAACTTTTCTTTTCAACAGGGCTCTGCCACCAAAAATTTTTGAGAACCACTGAGTTTGAAGGTAGGACATGGTTGTCAGATATCTTTATTGTTAGAAATAAACAAAGAACTTTGCATGTCATCACTGCTCCACATCGGTCATCCTTTTCCCTATGTTTAAAAGCTTATCAAAATTCTCAGTATACCTCCAACACATGCCCGGGCAGTTTCAGCGACGGCACTGCCTTCTCCACCAGCACCACTGCTTTATTTTCATCACACTCGAAGCAGTCAATGGAGAAATGATTGTTACAGATGTAGGAGTAGTCTGTCGGAGTCCAGTTGTTCCTGCCTGTCAGGTCTGTCCATATTTGTCTGAGGTCTGGATCCTCTGGGAACCTGGAATGGCACAGACAAAAAAAAATTTATAACTTGTTCTGAGTAAATTAACATTATTAAATTTATATTTATTGTCGTCAAATTGTTCAGCCATATAAAAAATATTACACTACTAACTACTAACTTATGTATTATAATTTGACTAATTACTTAAATAGTGTCTATGACTGACTTAAAATACCTTTCTTGGGTTGTCTGTTAACGTAGAAAAAGGTGCTTATGTCTGATAACATTGTAAGGTTTGTCTGCACTTTAGTATGTTCTCATTTCAATTTTTACATGATTTTCAAAACTTCATGTTTTGCAACCAGAAGTTATCCTTAGTACTTAGTAAAAACCTAAAGCTTCAAGCGTTTATAAGATCGGAAAAAGAGCTTAGTAACTAGGAATATCTCGTAAGAAAATTACCTGAAGAATGAGGAAGAAGAATCCAAATTTTTGGACTCTTCACAGCCCAAAACTGCACATGTTTTCGTAATTTCCGTGTCCGTATCAGCGTTCTGCTTCAGTTCAGGCGCTACCATCGCTGAAAGAAAAAACATTGATAATAGAATTTAACCTAAAACTAACACTAAGTTGAGAAATTCACTAATTTCACGACACATACCAACTGGCGTCGACTTTGTTTTATTTTCATCGTATTCCTTACTTTTAGCGAGACCTTGGCTGAAACTCATGTTTGTAGAATCTAGTTTTTCGAGACATAAATCGCCGGCGGGACCCTACGAAATTCAAATAATATAATCTATCAATGTACGTTATATAAGAAAAATCACATGTCATTCACAACTAATATTAACTTTACTTTACCTTTGATGTTCTACGTCTATAAGTTTTGAATATTGACTAAAGCTTGGCATTAGGCGCCACTGGGCGACTCAAGCCCGGGAGATTTCACAGGTTATGTCTAAATAGAACAACCATTTTTGTAACAATAACTCACTCTAACTAATGCGTACTGTGATCTGATGTTATAAAAATATAAAATAGTATTAAAGTAACACAATATATAAGATATTACAAAGTTCTACACTATATTTTAATTACTTTCAATCACATTACAATACAACGCCACTTTATGCCACCAATATTTCATATTTGACGTTTATTTTTTTAAATGACATACTCATTTACTGTATACTTATACAAAGGCATGATCAGTCATACAGCCATAATTATTGTAAAACTATCATACATTTTTCAAAAATAGCGAATATGTTAGAGCGCACTCATTGATATTAAAGAATATTTTAAGTATATTAAAAAAGAAAAGTTCATACGGCTTATTGTCCAATATAAAAAAATCCTCAACCATTGTAACAGAATACATTACACGTAATAATTATGTGTAATAGGTAGGTACAGTATTTATTCTCAAAGGTAGTTAAGGAAATTGTTTAAAATGCTTACCTACTGTTTGCGACTAAAAATATTAAGTTTTATTGTGAAGTACCTAAATTATTACAGCAGAATTAATTATTATAGTAAACTTGTCGTATTTCAGTAAAATAGTCACATGCCAACCTATTATTACTACTTACGTACCTAATATAATAATTTAAATTACTACGTACATAATTACCTACCTAGCTAGCATACATATATTTTATAGTCATAGGTACCTATTTAAAGGCCTAAACGTTTTTTACACTCACACACAGTAGGATTTTTTCCTAGTGCCATGGACATAGACGAGTACAAAAACACCCAGACCAGAAATCCAAAATTATTCAGATATTCTGTCGGGCCGGAAACCGAAACCGAGACCCACTGCGTCTCAGACCAGTATAATAACCACCCCACCACGCGTGTCGCTATACTCATATGTATTACACACAATAGGTTTTACTTTTTTTTATAAACAGTCACATG
>DWPV01000372.1:0-30563 GCA_018251915.1 Urbanus proteus proteus | reverse complement strand
AATTGGCCAACTCCTATGGTTTAGGCTAGAAGTACCCCTGCACCATCAGGGTCGAGGAACTGAAGATCAAATTTTTCCTCGTATGTCTTTGCTTACCAATCTTAACATAAATCTGTAAGCATCAATTGGCCAGCTCCTATGGTTTAGGCTGTGCAGGGTAACTTCATCAGGATCGAGAAGTTCAAGGTCAAATTTTTCACCTTGTTTCTTTGCTTAGTAATTTTATTATGTATGCTTAGACACCAAATGGTCAACTCTTATGGAAGGCTTAGGCTTGGGCTAAAAAGGGGCGGCTCATGGCCAGGGGCCTAGGGCGGCCGAGACTGCAAATCCGCCACTGCCTGGTCACGTAAACAAATATCTCGTAAAGACAATTTTGACGGTACCTACTTACAGTAATATCGCGAGTTCAATTGAATAATTACTAGATCGACATACTCAGATTATTTAATAATGCTTTGACCAATTAAAATATCATTCGATATGTCGATTGACTCTGAAGTCAATGAAGAGAACCGCAAGACATGATTCATCTTTTTTTATGCACAAGATGATACTTCGGATCTACTTACACGTAACCGCACGTAAATTCATGGTCGCAGTTAAATCCAAGGCTGCATTGTAACCCATACAGTGGATATTACTATATACAGCTAGCTAACTAGCTATTTAAATCATTTGATTGCAGTTTGATGAATAGGTGATTAGCATTTTGCTATTTCAATTACCTATAGGTATTAAAATGAGCGGATTGCATGATTAGCGAATAGTAATATCTAGTCACACCGACCACTCGTGTAGATGAGATAAGTTCTTAATATTGCGAAAATACCTGAAAGGTATCGGCCGGTTACTTGAGAAACCCGTCAGGCCAAGTAGTCGCTTACAACAGTTAACTTGTAGCAAAGTTAGGTAGAATTGTCTTATTTTAAGTGTTATCTCATTAAAATAGAGTATCGATATTACAGTTAAAAGTTATCGTTTTGCCGCTATGGTATTAGCGACATGTTTATCTTTACATTCGTTATATAGAACTACCCTCACTAAATGTCAAATACCCTTTACCTATTGATATAGAAAAACTAATCAACAATTTGAGAAAAATAGAAATAGTTGACACCAAAATATTTTTATAAGTTGGGCCATGAGGCCTATACCTACTTCATTTTATAGGCAGCTACCAACGCCATGTTTTATATTGTTGCCGGCGCCTTAGAACAAAGGCTTAATAACAACAGTTGACGTCAAGCGTCCGCTGCTGTCAATTAATATCGCTTCAACTTTGCGCAGTTACGACAATGAATAAGATCAAGTGAACTCCAGATAAGAAGAGTCCGTTTAGTATACAAACTAATAAAGATTGGCGGTCACACCCCAATATCCGCCAACTTCTAATAACGAGTTTTCATGCTTGGTCTTTGTTGGAAATATCGATATACTCACTTATTGATGTTGTAATCCGTTAACGCCCTATTTTCTACTAGATGTGTTAGTAAAATCGTGAATTACTTACCTACAATACTATATTACAAATATAGGAATTGTATCGTCAAAGAATAAACACGATTGATTTGGTGAGCCATCATTGGTATGATGAACAATAAATTGTACTTATATAAACGCTGGATTTGATTACTAACTTCAGTCGGACACAAGGTCAGCTATTTAAATTATGTACTCAATACAATATGTAAAATTGATATACTCGTCTGCGACTTTAAAACAAGTCCCATTATCTAAGTTCATAATAATTATGCAAATTTTAAAGGTCTCGCCAACTTCAGACAAAAAAGGAGTAAAACATACAAACAAGCTTTTTAAATTTGGGCTTGTCTTTAACGGGACCGTTCAAATAGCTTACAGCTGGAGCGATTTTAGATTGGAAAGAGTAGGTATTGTAATATTTTTGTATAAAGCTACTACATCATAATCAGGGATGCAAGGAGTGACATTTTATTCATTCATGCCCGAGCATAGCCAAATACAAAAGTAACTAAACATTTTGTTCAAAGTAAAATGTGTCGGTAAATAAGTACCTACCTACATATTCAACATAGGAGAGAAAGTGCGAGTTCCTGCTTTTAAGTACATAACAAACCTGCATTATCCTACGTAATATGATAAAGAGCAGGGTTAATGGTTCAGTGGATCGACGTCCACTTTTTTTATTAGGCGTATTCGGTAGATAAATTGGAGTAGGTAAACAATAATCGAACGGCACAAAGTAGCAAACTTTATCTTATTGCGGATAACAATTACCTTGATTTCCTTATTTTTACAAAAGGAACTGATCAGCGTAACGTTCCAATTGGAAGGGTTGTGAAATTGGTGAATTATGCAATTTGACGTAAGCTTAACTTACCGGAGGCCACCGGCCGGCGTTTACGCTTGGCTCCGCACTTCCAAAACTTCATAGCGTCTGTAACGGAGGTCAGCTCGGAACTAGAGATGACACCGCGCGCGCCCGCTAAGGCAAGTCGCCATCGTCAAACTGCCCGTTTGAGGACGAAACAATGAGTTTTGTTTACAAATGGTCGGTGCGGAGAATTTAATAAATCGCCGAGTGGAGTGGCCGGCGGAGCAATGAGCCGAAGCAGCACGAGTGCGACGAACGCACACCCCCGACAGACAATCTCCGGTTGCAACTCCGCCGTATTGGAGGAAGGCGTGGGTGACCAATCCAGATCAGACCTTCGCCGACCTGGAACCCACTCTAACAACATTTAAGCAATTTCGAACAGTTCCTTGACGGCATGTCCTACATTCCCTTGTTGACAACGTTCTTGATTGGAAAACGACCTCAATATAATAATACAAATAAAACACAGAGTAGCGTAAAAAACTTTAATTTCTATCACATCATGTTGTTCTACCGTCAAAATTTTGGAACATATATGACGAATATCATGCTAATGGCGAATCACTACGATTCGAAGCAAACCCTGGGTCTGAACATTAAATTATATCATTGCCCGTTACAATTTTAAATTAAAACACAGCTGCAAATCAGACTTTTTTTATTTAGTTTGCACCCATTGTCTGGAAACAAAGACATGAGACATTAAAAGGAAACAAACGTATATTTTTTTGGTTTATTGTCATAAATGATACCATATCTTTCTTACTATTTATACCACACCATACGGTTTTCATAAGAAGTTCGACTATATTTGTTTGGGTAAATGTTTACTTTGTCTCTATAGTAATAATATAGGGAGGAAATCGTTTGGGACGTCGCATTGGGCGAAATGTAGTACGCAGAAAAACTACTTTTTCGTTTTGCTCTTGTTTGTTTGCTTCGGGACCGGCAAACGCGTTTTACTGCTTTTTATTCGATTGCGACTTTTTATTACTTTTCTTTTAATTAGTTTTAGTTTCTTTCTTTCTTTCTTTTAATTAAAATATAAGAAACATGTAATAATATTGCTTATACGTATCTTATCCAGATTATGATGATAATAGATAATTTTGCTATTTAGTTATTTCTTGCCACGGACTTGGAAGATGTGGAATGATCTTTCTGCTAAAGTATTCCGGGAGCGCTATGACATGAGGTTCTTCAAAAGAGGTGGAAAAGGACTCCTTCAAAGTCGGCGATGCATTGGAGACTTTTTTGGTGTTGTAAATTCCATCAGGTATCCCGTCTGCCTTATCGTTGGTTAGGTTAGGTTATACAAAAATATTAACATTCAAAATACCAAAATTGAGAAAAGTCCCTTGCATCCTTATGCAGACGTATTTATAGGCTTTTTCTAGAAGCTCGTACCAGCAGATTCTTAAAAACCGAAAAATAGTTCTAGTAGTTGAACGCGCTCGGATTACGAAGCCGTATTTTACTAAAATGGGCGCGAACATCCGCACACGTACCAATAGCTTAACGAAATCGCTTTGGAGTCGCATGAAACGGATAATACAGCTTTACGTATAAACCGATACGTACATCGGAATTAAGTAGCTCAAGTGGCAATTTTGTCTTGCAAACGTTTTTGAAATCACTTTATTGCCTGGAATTGTTAACAGTAAGTGCAAGAGAAAAAAGTGGCTTGAGCTTATCGTTTTTTCAATGGCAAGGACATTATTGTTTGAGTGTAAAAATATATTTAGTCCTGGCTTAGACATTTCGCTGCTCGTGTTTTTCTGACGATACATAATTATGACGAAACTTTAGAAATATTGTTTTACAGACTACACAATTTAGTCTTTTATAACCATAAGAAAGGTATTTTACATTATTTTAAGCTTTTAAAAATGCTACGTCCTAAACGACACCAACGAATAACTAAGATAAATAGATTCCTACGAAATACAAGCAAGTTTTGTTCCCATTAATTTGTTCACTTCTGCGTTTCATTTTCATTTGTCTTTGTTAGTGTAATGGGCAATGATCTCAATTTGAACTGCCTCGAATCTCACAAGTTATTGCACTATAAAAATACATGGTTAAGCATACATTCTAGGCACATTTCTGTACTGTCTATATTTATATTGATTATGATTACACACATACTAAAAGTTATATAATTACATCTAAATTAGATCAAAATAAAGGAGATTTAGATCTGTGTTGTCTCATAACTCTTCCACATATACATCTTAGTATGAAAATACAGAATTTATGTAAAGAAGACTTTATTTAAAAAATTATAATCTGAAGATTGGTTTGTATTGACATCACTTATAGGCACAAATATTATTATTATATACACAGATACTCAAGGTTGTTACGCTGTCAATGCTTAAATCATATTAAATTAACATCTAGAATTGTGCTGGTAGTGCAGAATTTCTAATATTTTTTTAATCGAATACAATAAATAAGTCAATGGACAGAATAGTTCAGACACTATACATTACATTTTATTGCTTTTTATCAGTAAAATGGTTTACATTTTGTTCAATAGAAGGTTTTTTGAACAAGCATACCATAAATAAAAACGCAGAATGGCAGTAACATCTCTCGAATACATTTTTTTCTGTCCTTCTGATTAAGTTATCCCATACATATCTATATGAGAAAAAAAACGTTACACAAAATGAAGTCTAATAAGAACTTTTGAAACAAATCATATTTGTATTGAAAAGGTTGCAAAAGAAAAAACATTTTTATAAGTGGCCTGAAATGTAAAAATTTCATAGCGAAAAAAAATATGTATGATAAATTTAATAAATAAAATTTCATCTCAAAAAGAATATGAAAAAAATGGAGGCAGTATCGCTATCGATCAAACAGATGAAACTTATGAAAGTCAAATCAAACAATTATTATTGGATCAATGGATTGCATATAGCTACCAGTGCAGTTCTAGCTAAATTTTCCATGGCCCAATATGGCCCACTACACTTATTTCAGCCTAACTCAACAGATCCACACAATTAGTTAATTATTTATTAAATACATATTTAGTTGGTTTTGCAATAGCTACATATGTTTATTTAACCACTAGTTCAGAACAATGATTAAAATTGGTGTCTTGTATGTATGTAAAATTGTATAAGTACACGTAAAAATGTAAAACTATTCAAAGTGACTATGACTATTTTCAATGTCTTTAAATTTTGGACATAACTTTTTATTGGAATGGTTTGGTAAAGCTTATTTCGATTTATAAGCGATAAAAAGGGGGAGGATTCTTATTAGGGGTGCCACTATTGTACAATACACAATAAATAATTTTTTGTGTACCAAAACATATGTATATAAATAAGAATTTATATTAAATTGTTACAGGACCTCATAGATCACCTGTAAAATTGTCTAATTGGGAAAAAGGCAAACACAAACACTGCCCCAGAGAATTAAGTAAGATAGTACTCTACCACTTACTGGAAAATAAAACAGTATTGCATGTTTTAATGGATGCACAGCATCATATTCATATTATGCTGGATCTACAAATATGCAAATTATGGACATATGCCCACTATAATGATTATAATAAAGCCATCTATAAAAGCTTTGAACCTTCCCCCATATAATTTGATTGTAGATTTCAATAAGTAATTTTAAATAAAATTCCTAAATTTTATATAAAAAATTAAACTGAATATGATATATGCTAATTCATAAATTCATTTGATTGTGCTGAAGTATAAACAACAAATATTTGATGTAAATCAAAATATTAATACACCCTACTAATATAATTTTATTGCTGTTAATAGTATAAGATCCAACCGCATGATGTTCACATTTAACTATATTACGATCAAAATACTTTATAGGTAAATAATAAAGATAAAAGTAACACCATAAAACGATATACCAGTATTAGTAATTATATTACCTATAAAAGCGTATTCTGATCAAGAATTAGATCCACCAAGAAACAATACAGTCGGATTCTAAACTATTAAATCCTAGCTGAAAAAAGTCATTAACAATTGATATCACAGTCACAAAAATCATATTATAAATGTGTAGTTCATAATTTTTATGAGTTTTACATAAGTACAAATCCTTATGAAAACAAATTAAAGCGTAGACAGCGTACAATACTATTTAATTCATTTAAACCGTGTAATCACAAATCTTTACATAATTTTCAAAAAAAATAATATGTTTGAGTACTAACTTCTCCTTTAATTCATTTTGATATGTATTAAAATACAAATTATATGATGCAATTTCTGTAACTAAAACATTGTAATATTAAGTTCCTACAAATATATCCTAACTCTCTTACATAAAACAATATTTAATCGCACACCATAGCTATGTTTACAAATTCCATTTAATATTGAAGGCACTGCTTTCTTTTGGTAAATGAACAATATTATTAAAATGTTTGCAGGTGTGTTGTGATGAGCAACTTATCATTCAATAAAACTCAAGATAATCTTGACAAATTAAAACTGTGATTAAATACAATGACTAAAAGTCTAAGGAGCTATACCTACAAAACTGAGAGCACACTTAAAAAAGATAAAACAGACTGGGCAAATGTGGAATAAAATAACTTCATTTATTTTAAAAAATCATGATGCTTAGGAGACAATATAAATGTAATTTAAATAATTCGGTAAAAAAATTGTTCATAAATCCAATGTGCTAAAGATTCAAGGTGTTTGTATCAATAACCGATTTTATTTTATTTAATCAATAGTTAAATTACTTCATACAATATTATAAAGGTTTTGTACATTATGGCGTGAGCGCAAAGTTTACGCGACAAAAGAAATACGAATTATAAGGTACACAATAAAAAGCGTAAACATCTGAGGTAAAGTTCCAGTTGCGTAGAGAGTTTATCACAATTTCTGTCTGTACAGTGTACTGTACATACAGTGCTCGCTTCAAGAAACAAGACCAAAGCTATAACACACTAATATTCTGTACTGTATTCAGCTGCACACGAGTTCAGATTGCTCTGTACCAACACACGGCTTTGACATTGGAGAAAACACACAGCACATTGGTGAACAATTCTTTTCCTCATAAATTCATGACCAATAAAAAAAAATAAAACACAATACATCCTTATATAAAACTGCCCATTCATCTGAATTATCTCATAAAATCATAGACAATAAAATAAACTACATAGCTAGTGCTAATATAAATTGTGTAAATATGATTACCTTTATACTTACATAATTATAGTTGTTTAAATCAGATATCAACCAATACTGAAAAGGTGTTACCTAAATAACCTTACTAACTTATTGCCAAAGTTACGTGTGGCTCTGCGTATAAACAATATAATTTCAGTGGGAACGATTCAAATACACCAACTGTTCAGTCAATGCGAGATCTCAACGCGAGGGTATAGCAGCACTACGTTCTATACCGCATGAATTAAAAGTCCCACAAAGGATGAATATTTTTGTCAATGTCTGTACCATGCTCCCTGTACTCTCGTCTGGAAATGTGAAACGGGAGTAACTAGGTACGCTTGCTGCGGTTGTTGCACTACGGCCAGAGGTATTACTTGTTGCGCCATCTCCACGGGCTGCCCACCTTCCTCAGAGACACCGAGAGGCTGAACACAATGTTGTTGTGAAACTTGCTGCACACCACCGACTTGCTGCGTCAGAACTTGTTGGTGCTGACTCACTTGCGGCACCAGCATCTGTTGTTGCATCTGGGGCTGTTGCTGTGGTTGTTGTTGATGTATGACCACATGTGGGCCCTGGTTTTGCATCTGTTGATGCTGTTGTACTTGCACTTGTTGTACTTGCTGTTGTTGTTGCTGCTGTTGCTGTTGGACCTGTTGCTGTTGTTGTTGTTGCGCCTGCTGCTGTGCTTGTTGCTGTTGTTCCCTTTCGTGCTCCTCCTTCTTCTTAGCCTCCATAGCTGCCTTTTTCGCTTCAGCCTTTTCTTTTTCCTGTTGTATCCTAACGGGATCTTTATTTTTATCATAACTCATGCACTTTCCACTACGGAACGGTATAATGTCTTTTGGTATATCCTGCTTCTTAGTAGCGAATTTCACATGTGGGAATTGGTCTTTCATGAATGCACGGAAAGTGGAATAACCCATAAGTTTTACTCCAGGTTCTAGAATTTCCCCATATTCCTTATATGCTTCAAATAAGTGCTTCCTAGAATCGCCTTGAATGATCACAGTCTTACTGGCCTTCTTGCCACCTTCACCAGAAGGTTGGACATCTTTGGGTGAGCTGGCATGTTGTTTTAAGTATTCTTTTAAGAAGTTGGTTGCATGTTTATAAATGTCTAATGTGAAGGTGTTGTATGGTTTCTTCCCAACATTGCCATGTATCCTAGGAGCAACACCATGTGTCATGACATGCTGCCGAATTCGTTTTAGCTGATAATGCGTTACATTCTCTAAATACAAAAATGCCTCTAGACAAACCTTTCTCCCCTGATACACATAGCAGGCCCTCAATCTCCTCCTGACCTTGTGCCGTGATGTCTCCGCTGGGTTGGCTAAACTAGCCATAGTGATGCCCATCAAGTACATGTCATGTTCACTCTTGGTCAGCTCTGCAATGTTCAGTCTATGACGATAAACAGCTTCTGGGTTCAAACCACGATAGCAATTGTCTTTGCAGTCACAACCTCTCTTCAATCTTTCCTTCACCTGAAATAGTAAACAACAAACAATATTAATTAATGAAAAAAATTACATAGTATATTATGATTTCAAGAATCATAACACTACAAAGACAACAGTTTAACAAAGTTTGTCCCTTTCTTGAATCATAGACCTTATTCTTTAGCCTCGTAATCTTTAATAAGAAATAGACTATACTGCTCAGAGTTCTGAAAAAAATGACTGTCGATACAGAATACAGGGCCACTTATGAGTATTTCTAAACCAAAGGTTTTTGCTCCGCTGAGTTAAGTAGTCATAGTAGCTCATGAATTCTATAACCAACTCCCTAAAGAGCTTAGGACACCCATAAGTTAATTTCTTACTTCTACCATTGGTTAAAATACAATTCAGTAAATATTGCTCTTAGGTTTATTCAGAGATAGACATTCATTAGATACCATAAGGCTAAATAAGGATACAGGTGGTAGAACTTAGTTTAAAGCAATGTTGTGAAGCCCTGCTATCTGATTTAGCGTCCAGTTACAACTACAATACAATTCATTAAATTCAATGCAATAATAGTTTTTCATACAAGATGTTTTATAATTTAATCTTCAACAAAAGTGATTTCCCTAAATACATTGAATATAGAAGTTTTATAAAGTATTTATTGTGTATTCTTATTTACTTCCAATTTAAAACACTGTATGTTTGAACTGCATGTATACTTGTGTATATAATTAACATAATTATAATTTTTTCTGATTAACAAAAGCATCTAGATCAGCGGTCGGCAACCCGCGACCCGCCGACGTCTTACTTGCGGCCCTTGAATGTTCTGTATAAGTTATAAATATCAACATAAATGCATGAACGAATGATATGATATCACAAGTGTGGCCCGTCCTCAGGTGTTTTTGCCACCTCGTGGCCCTTGCCTGCCAAAAGGTTGCCGACCACTGATCTAGATAGTTCGCAATGCAATACTTTAAGATAGATGTCTATTTATCTTCTACAGCGCAGGATACCAAATATTCTTAGCAATGTTATGAAGTCTTAATATTAATAATCAATGTTTTTACTACACTAGAACTTGCTATCAAATATTTGGAGCTACTTCCGGGCTAACCAACTGATATAGTTGATTGTTATGTAGCAATAATAGTCCTACATTAGAATCACCAAATGATATAACGAAATTAAAAGTCGAGAGATAATGCAGGGATGGATAATGAGGTAACTGTGAAAATTTTGCCACAATAAAAATTTGTTGTTTAATGGCAAAATGTCACATATTGTTAGCGTCCGACCGAAGGTATAATTCTGGCCGTAGCCAAAGCCGATTGTTCGGCAATCACGGCATCTTCAGACGAAGCCAAAGGTTTGAAAACTCTACGAAATTCAGGTTCAGATTGGCTAAAATTAATATTATAACTAGTTGGAAGACATGATTTTTATTTTAATTTTAAATAGATAACTTCTAGAGTTGGTTAAAACTATGTATTGTGTCAAAAATTGTAACATTACGAAATAATTAAATTTCTGACACAACTGGCTGTGTAAGCCCATAATGCATGTGCTTTTTGAGCTTTAATATCTTCGTCACAATCTCCCGGATTTGGGATAGTTTGTTCAATATCGGTGCTTTTTAGAAACCTTCTACTTCGGCAAAGCCTTCGGCCCTTTTTGGCCGAAGCCGAAGATTTCTCCGAAGGTGTGATTTATGGCTGAAGGTGGCCGAAGCTTCAGTTGGACACTACATGCTGTACATGCTAAATATGCCAATTGATAAAATCACAATGCTATAAAAATATATGCAATAATAATTCATTATTATATTACTATATTCATGTTAGATTTAACTACTACGATGGATATAAATTTAATATTTAGTTACCTGAGTTGGATTGTCTTCCAACTTATTATCAAGAACCTCCTCATCACTATCTGTTTCAGCCATTTTCTTTTTTTTCTTCCCTGTTTTCTTGTCAACCTTCGGCTTTGTATCCATGTCAAGTTCATTGCCTTCAACATTCGTCTCAAATTCAATGTATGTGGCCGACATGCCTTGCATATTGCCATCACCATTCTCCACTTGGATCGTATGACCCTGCCAGAGGACCTGAAAGGTGTTGAACACTGGATTAGACACAAATATGTCAAGTAGAAACACACTTGATATAAATATAAAAGTGATAGATACCTGCTCTTGGTGTCCATTGTAAGTGTGTTGCTGCATGTTTTGTGCACCACCAAGTTCGAAAACGGAATGCTGGCCCATAACTGGAGTATGCCATTGCGCGCCCTCGCCGTACTCACCGCCGCCATTCTGGTCTGGTGGAATCGATACTATGATCGCGTCTTTGCTGTCCACGCTCCGCCGCTCCACCGACAGCAACGAGTGCAGCACTTCGCTGGCTTCCTTCTCCGCGGGATTCACCACTTCCATCTTCTCAAAAGACATGACGACACCACGCTACACTACAAACGAACGTTCATGTCAAATCACATGTACCTACTTACATACGTGTATGTACAGCGAGAATTGCAACGAACGACACGACAAACCCGCCCCGATCGCCACAATTTCCAACAACCCCGCTACACTTGCAAGAAAACCGCGATAACTTTTCAAATTAATGTAAATAAACATAACAAAAACCGTGCAATTATTAACCTTAATCGCGTTTTTTAAGTTTCATTATCGCATAGCGGATCGAACTCCCGTGGAATATTGGGCCATATAGTCATAGCAAAGGAAGAATCAAACTCACCTTTTTCGCGTTATATTGTGAACTTAGACGCGTAAAAATGTTTCCCCTGTATAAATCCTCGGACGTGGTTTATTTTTCTTCACTTCATTTTGATATTATAGTCATAATTGAAGAGAAATGTACGAATATTCCACTGAATTCACGGAAGCAATATGGCGATACACTTTCTGTGAATAAAATCGGAGGACGCCGTAGAACACGTCAATAGTACAGTGCGCCGCCACCAGTTAGCGCTACTATCGTTGTTTCCGTATCGACGCTCGCCGTCACAACTGCAGAAAGCCGCGTATTTCAAAAAAAAGAAGCGACGCAGCACAAATTATTTTATCTTTTGGCTACACGTTATCTTCCAAATCTTAATTAATTAATAATGAACTTGATATAATATAATACAAAAGATTGTTTAATATTTATTGATTTTGATGATATATTTTATGATTGATGAATTTATCACACTATCGTACAAAAAAAACTTGTAAGGAACCTAAATTCTTATTTTTATTGGGTAGATAAGAATATGAAATTTTAACAATTTTCATTAATTTAAATATTTTCATTAATTTAAACGATAATAGGAAAGGTAACAGGACTATAAGGTGTCAGTTCTCATAGTTCGAAACTAATCAGCGTGAGAACACTATCGTAAGAATCATCTACATACCTACTCGTCTTTGATTACCTACTCGTATTAACAAATTATCAATTTTTCAGTACACCACAAAAATAATGTTGTAATTGTGTTAAAAATTATTCCATTGACATTATAGAATGCTGATTACAACATTATTGAGAAAAAAATATGTAATATAAAATCCAAATCACCAAGATAATGTACAAAAATATAGCGTAGACATGGGTACATTAAAAAAAATAAACATGATCAGTTTACAAAAATGGGTAATAACGAAGAGTGGTATTATACATAATTCATTTTTTTTATTGATAGTCAACTATCAACTATAATAAAATCCATATACACAATTGCATGCTTGTAAGTGTTAGGTGCTAGGTGCATTTAACTTGCCTTTTCCTAACATAAATATATTATGGGTCAAATGTTCGTCTTACTTAGGTACCTAATGTGTTTTCATATCACGTTCGTACACACAAGTAAACCGCGAGCAGCTAAGCTACATTGTTATCATTTGTATGGTTTCCTGCTTATATTTGATTAGAATTAGAATTCTTATAAAGTGGAACACTAATGTTGATAATTCCACTGAGTTATTTAAATAGTAATCTGCGATAGATGGTCCTTAACATTCCAATTCGGAATGTCTTACTAAATGTAAAATACAATAGAATTTAGATGAAAATGTCAAGAACAGGAAACAGATTTACTTTAGGGAATGTACATATATTGTATTTAACAAAAAGTTTGTCGAGTATCAGGTGTAAAGAGCGACCGAGAGGGTCCGCATTGGCGTGGAACAAAAGCGAACGTTCAACCGCCACCCGGCATCATATCCGTTGCCACTTGTACGTTTATTATAGTTACACACAAAGTAATGTTTTTATATATAGTGATTGCTGAGAGTTGGTTGCCTCCGTGTTGTACATAATTGTGAATTGCTAATGAAAACTTTTCATAACTATCATTTACCTAAATTGTGAAATAAAAAAATTGGAAAGCTAAATTTCAAGTCATAACTATTTGAAATGCCAACTGCGAGATTGATCCGCATCAGAAACAAAACGACTTCATCCTGCTTGGGAAATGTACCTTCGTTCCTTTATGTATTTACCGTGTGACTATTAAAGAATTAAAGGCTATCGTCTGTATAAAACAAATATTGAGATCAGACCAAGAATTTCATAGGTCAAAATAATTATCGGATTATGCCAAATACGTTTTTAAAAATAAAATTGCTTAATGGGCACCCAATCTGCTGAAAACCGTGGACTCTATAGAGATTGATACGTAATTTTCTTGAAACAAATCCTGGATTATTTTCGACGTTTAACTCTTTAAGACATAACTTTATGTATGTATCTATGTGTTTTCTGTAAATAGATCCAGAAGAATTTTGCAAAATAATATTTCTTACAGAAGGTTGATGATTCAAAATATTTTTCAGAAGAACCACATAATCGCAATATTAAAAGAAGTAGTACATATTCTAAAGAAAAGGGAACCTACTCAATAATAAAAGCATGTGGGGTATCTTTGGATAGTTGTACTTTTTTACTCAACATGTCTATCTTGTCAAGAGAAAAATTGAAAAATCACATTTGTAACAATTTGCTTTGATACGATGTGTTTTGAGTTCGGGGATATTTTCGTTTACATGTTGTTTTCAGTTTAGCGATCGTTCAAATAAAGCTTTTCACCTATTTCACATTAGGATATGTGTACTTTTAGTACATATATGTCAATGGATTTCACATTGAGATAGTAGGTAGGTGTAGATATGTAGGTAATTAAGTGCATAATATCTCAATGATTTTCCCGAATTCATTTAAATTCCGTTAAAAAGTGATTTAATATGCGCATCGTTTGACAGCTTTTTCTGTTGTTCTAGTATGTATATATTTAACTATTAGGTACTTATGTTACCAATGTACTATAGATCTACATACAGTTAACGTTGACCACGTTAATTGGTTAAAGGTAATTTGTTACCTATTTTAAATGTTAAGTAATAAACTAATATTTAGTATCAAAATGAAGTACTAGATTTTTTAAAATATAGAATCTGTAGAACAGAGATTAGAACATTATTAAGTACCATCATATTTAATTTACCTCATTCTACTGTATCTTCGAAAGTCTAAAGTATCTCCACTCCCACACGCTCTGATTTATTTTGAGAGAATATAAAAAAGAAAAAGTATTTATGTCGTGCTAAATACGATTAGCCGGAAGTAAGTCTTTATGTTACATTTTATTAGATACATTTTTCATTTTTTTAATAATTTAAAATGATTATTTTATTCTAACCCACTGATCGTTTAAAATAACAATATAATATTATACAATTTTAGGCGTAAGAAGAAATCATCCACACAGAAAGTTAATTATAAAAAATACCAACATAAAAAACAATTGCTGTCAAATTGTAATAGATAGCCGGAAGTATAGTGTAGTAGTGTGCAAAGTGTAATTTTTGTTGTTGTTATTAACGTCGTGATTACATTCTCTTTGGTTGACTGTTTACTTGTTATTAATTTTAAGTTATTAAAACATGAGTGAATCGTGTAATATACGTTTGTAGATATTAAAGCAGTATCTATTCGTAGATACAATTACATTTTATATTTATGGTGTAATTTAGTTGATTTCGTGTGACTATTGTGTTATCCTATCGTTATAATAACGCTTTTTGATATTTTATATTGAGTAATTGCTAGTGCGTACTATGAAGTTTGCTTACGCGATAGTGTATTTCCTTTTTATCAATAAACAATACAAGCGTAGAATAACAAACAGCTTTTGATATAGGTGAAAACAGAGGTTCCACGATAAATTTAAAGACAATATTCCTATCTACTTACCAGCTGCAGCATCCAGGGCGAAGCAACTGCTGCGGGACTTGACTACGCCACCAGGGGACGGACCATCGGGCCACTCCATTCGTTCCTCCATAGCCTTCGAAGCACTTCTCTTGAACTGCTCCAAGAAACTGTCTATTTGCGTCTCTATACTTGTTGGAGAACTGGCCATCGTTTCCACCGATACAGGGAAAACAAACACAACACGCTCTTATTCGATTTACGACATTTTCGGGATCTATTCGTCGATTTTTAAATGTTAACGCGATTGTGTCTCCAAATACCCCTTAATATTTTACGCATTGCATAATTAGCCATCCTTCTCGCGCCGAATTTGTTCATCGACCCGGCTTTACGCACAATTTTATCAAAGAAGACCGCGATCTGCCGCACGCATGAAAGAAACTATTGGCTAGCTGAGCTGAGTAATATTACTACGGATACCGTTATGCTATATACGGCATCGAAAATAAAGAGACACCCACCGACATCTATCGATCGTAGCGCACAGCTGATTTCGTCGAAGTTGCCAGGTTTGTCAAGTTTTTAATTCGAATAAATTGGGAAAATGTATAATTTTCTTGATATTTTGTGTTGCTCGTGTCGCCTTTTAGTTTAATTAGCTGCGAAAAATTGCTTAGTTTTACTTATATGAGATAAATTGCTTTTAGCTTATGATATATTTTCCTAGTATGCGATAAAAATGTTTGTGTGTGTGCCTATACGCTGTATTGACGTTTATCATGCTTGTGTGCGTGATACCGGCGCCGCGAGGGGGTCGCGGTCGCTCGGTCGCGCACGTTGCGTGCATTTGCTAGTGCTGCGCGAAGAGCGCGTGTAGTTCGTGACATATTGAAGGTGACTGGAACTGTCACGCACGAGACTACACCCGGCCTAATAATGTCAAGTGAGTCCCAAACTTCTCAATGTTTTAATAGTACATATTTAATAATTTAATAAATAATAATATTAATTTTGAATATTGATTTTTAAGAATAGTTAAATTCCAATTATACATGTTTCACATTATTAAAACGTGATATAAGTAAATCGTCCCGGGGTTATCATTGATAATTAAGGGTAGATTTAAAATGTTATATTTTTAGCTTTGAAGTGGGACTTAAGGTTTTTTATAGTTACATAAAATTCTGTCTTGTAGTTATTATAATTTTCTATGTTCTTAATATTGAATGTTTTAAAACTAAATATCTTTCCTCGTTCTTAGGATCTATTTTAAATAAAATGTAACAAAAGTTTGCTAATTTATGAGACTGTTTATCAGCCGGAAAAATGTAAAATGTTGGCCTATTACAGTGGTTTACATGAAGCTATGTGAATGTATGTTTTAATTACTTTACTTTTGAATAAACTAAAGTTACATAGATAGGTACGATAGTACGATGTCTATAATGTAGAAAGTCTGGTGAAATGATGTTTTTCAAGTTTTGCTATGCAAGAAGTGGAACAACGATCCTGTATTATAAATCACTTTTAGAGTGGCATTGTTATTTGAAGGACGTCCTATTGATTTCGTTACATAAGTATGTTAATGGCCAATTTATATCGTATGAAATTAAAAGAAGTAAAAAATAGATATATGTACAGAAGGAAATTTGAAGCGATGATGAATTAAACAAACCTAAACTTTATGAACTTTTGAACACTCTTTAATTAATGATAGCATAGAACAGTAATAAGATACTGGCGTACACTACATGTATCTATTGCAATTTCTAAAATTTCTCCCGATATAACCCAGTCCAACCTTGAACAGTTCGAATTTGATCTATATTGACGCCGTCCTATACCTATACTATATGATCTAGGTGCAACTGGAAATCATGAATTAGCTTGTTCTCAGTACGGCATCACTGTTACGCTCGTGTTATCAGATTAAATTCTACCCGATTGTAAACATACTAACACTATCACAGTCTTAATGTGTCTTTACGTCGTTTCTATCAGTAATATGCGTTATCAGCATAATAAAATTGCAACGTTCTTGACCATGGATTTGCTTCTTCCTATTCCTTTTCTTTAAGGGAAAAAATAATAACAGAATAGGTACATAGGTACATGATATGTAGATGGAGAACGAAGACGAATTTATATGGTAATGACATTAATTGTCTGTTTGTTTGTCTACTTCTCGTAGTCATTTTGCAAACTTTCGATAAAACATGGGTTTATTAATCAATACCAAAATATTTACGTGATATTGCAATTTTGATAACGTTATTTAATTAACCTGCCGATTATGTACTATGTTATTATTTTAAGACAGTTGTGGCTTGATATCGGATATTAGATTTCAGCCGCAAAATTTTATCCGACCTGGTTGTGGCTGTATGATTGGCATCAACGAAATCTATTTAACATACAAATTTTAATATCAGGCTCGTTGAAAAAAAATGGAACACTTTGATTAAAAACATGAAAAATATCAAATAAACAGTCTTATTACTTTATTCCAAAGCTTGTTTAAGAACTATTTTTATGCAGTTTTTTTTCCGTGTAACTAACATTATGGAGTCTTGTACATGCGCTAGAGCGCCATGTGAGAAAATGGCTTGTTTTAAAGTCCTCATATAAATATGATTTATCAGAAATTAACTCTAAATATCGATATATTGTGATCGTTCTAGTAACATAGAAAATAGATTTTTACACGGACTCAGAGATAGGTTAGGACATTTAGGTTAAATTAAATCAGCTACGAAAACGTAAATTATTCATAAAATTTGTAGCTGCTTTCCAATAAAAAATATATAAGTACCTATTCGTTGTGGAATTGAAGCTCATCGTTAACATGGCAAATTGCATTTTGGCCGTTATAGCGTGTGAGCTGCACACACGAATTTAGAAAGTAAATTAATAGATTGGTTAATTTTTCTGCTTCAACGATTAGCATGTAACTTTTTGTCCAACATTTTGAAAAAAACTGAATGCATCAGTATTGCATTCCTTTATTCCGTTAAGCGGTCGGCTGCCCGCGTGGTTCCATCCCGCCGGACCGGCCGCACCTAAATAGAAACCGCAGGGACATTGCTCCCGACTCCCGACCAGCATCTGATCCTGCGCCTGCGCCGCTACTTTAAACTCTCGAGTGCCTTATTGGACTACGTCGTGACGTTAACGTGTCCGATCTAAAATTATTAAATTATACAGCAGTGTAAGACCGTAAAATTGAAATAACATCCTGGACTTCGCACATTTCGGAAGATAAACCTTGAATGTTTTACTCGTTAGAAAAATACTATCAAGGTTTTGCAAAAACAAACACGTTATGCAGATCTGGGGATACTAAAATAGACCGGGGACTTGACGAAATATCCTGAACTAAAATAATTTCAACAGTCTAGTGAAACAAGTTATTCATAATGATTATAAACAGGATCTAAATTAGTGTTTAGATTTAATTTAATCTTATCCAAGGATCCAAGGATAGAATATAAATGTGTGTTTTACTTTATATTTCAAGCTGTATTTAATCACGTATATGGAAGTCATTAATTATATTGTTTAATATAACCCAAAACTACGTATTTGGCTTATAGCAGATCACGCAAGTCATGTGTTTGTAAAGGAATCATAGTTTATTGACCAAATGTTATAAAAATCATGCAATATGCATGTATAATATAATATAGGACAATTTGAATTTTTTTTTTAAATGTTGCATTTATTATTAGAAGAATCAGTATTAACTCATTATTTGTTTATCTATTTGCCAACTTTGTGGTTACGATCAAGCACTAAACTTTTCACAGATAGGTAAATATTTAGACATTTTAATACAGGTGTATATTATTTTGTCGAATCAGTTTCAATGGATAAATACAACGATACGAGTTCATTTTAAAAAATAAAGCAGAAATAATGTTTATACGAGTTGAGAGTAGAATTTCATGCAAACACGATTGTAGAAGAGATCATGAAAAGAATTGTAAAGAATGCATGATATACATCTCCAGCGTCATCAACTTGTTAATAGGGGATGGAGTAATACTTGCCTAATAATAAGTTCATGATGTATGAGAAGCATTTGTAAATTGCTAATGTTGAATGCGTGGGGATTGTTTAAAGAACGACGTCAACAGCACGTAGATAGAGAAGACTGATTGCCGATTTAATTGTGGAATGCATAGGCGTCTACGCTCCCGGCACCGAATATCTGACGCTATCCAGTAGTTTTATTTTCAATTTTATTTGTGTCGCGCTATTTTGGAACAGAACGAACAGAACGTGCGGCACTTGTCCATTAGGTACATGGTGCCACTATGTGATGGCCCACGCGGCTTGGGCGCAGAGCAATATTCACGTGAATGTTTCATACGAAAACACATCACTTACGTCGTGTTCGTATGTTTTCATCGTTATTTCTGTTGATACTATATATTTCTTTCTTTACATTTTTATTCAGTGTGTTAGATACATTTCTTTCCAACACCTTATAGATGCTGTACTGCTTGTTCTTCTAGTGAAGCATGAAGCAGATAAACTGATGTTCGTTGGATTTCTCGTTTGTAGCGATAAATTTAATCTAAATAAAATTGTAGGAACAGGGCCTTAGCGTAGTTGCATGTTGAATTTTAATTGATATGTTCTCCTAAGAAATATAATTTTCCAATTTCGGCGAGTCATTATTGACACAGAGTATTAGTCGGGGCATCAATGACGCCAAAGTAAGCGCACCACCACGTGCCAACGAAATTAGTATCATGTAGACGGTGACGAACCTACGCAGTATCTTGTTTAGAAGTAGCGAACTGCGCATTTCCCTAAACATTTCAAAACAAAGCGTTGACACAGCGTTAAGATCTAAATTACGAATTTACATCATTCGTAAGTACAATTTTACAGTTATTTTAGATATTTACGTCGTTGGCATGTGGTAGAAATGTGAAATAATTTGCGTGTTGTGTTAGATTAGATTTTATTATCCGTTCAGTAGATGCGTTTGCAAATCTATTATAATAATAAATTGTATATCATCAATCATGGCACATGTTGAGAAAATGTTTTTTATAGATACTTTGTTATTGTTATACCTCGATATATTTAAATCTAAACTAGCAAAGTGTCCCTATGTTACTGGAATACATAAGGCATCTCGGTGTTCTATGGTTGGAACCGGATTTAAAAAGAAAGACGGGAGACAATCCTAGGCGTTGCTGTTCTTTTTATTTTTGTTGTCTAGACACTAGACAATTAGTTACCGTCTTAAGTAACTCCGGTGCCAAATACCGTTGGATATTTTATTTTGTTCTGGAGTCTGGAACCTTGGATCTATCCATTTGCGTCCGGCTGTAGTTTTCTATTGACATTGTGTATTGAACGTTGGCTTAAACAACTTTCCTTTTGCAGTTTAGCTTTATGGACATCGTTTACATAGCTGTTAGAAATTGGTTTTGTTCAACACAAGTTTCGCCATACCTATATATAACTGAAGAATAATTCAATAGGTCACAAACTTACTTAAATATGTTAATATTTATCGTCCCTGTTATTGAAGATGGTAATCCCACCTGTTAAATTCATTGATCAGTTCAAATTAATGTTCGCATGTAGGTAATAAATATCTGCCAGGTGTTGGAGTGAGTGGTAAATTTGTATATAATATTGAAAATACAATCAGGAAGAAGATAGGTGCCAAATACATTATTGCGCTTCCAATTCATATATTTATAACTGTGTTTCTCCAGGATGAAGTCACATAATTTGATATTTTTCAAATTCTTTGAATTGGTAAGCATCCAGTTTAATTTTCTCTTGTTCATATAATATATGTAGGTATCTAAGAATATGTATTTTTGGTTTTGCAATATTTATTTCAAATGATCGTGTTTTGTTGTTGCCCGAAACTTGCTACGAAAACTTCATACAAAAAAAAAACTGCAAACATTAAACAGTTGACGTAGGTGGAACCAGAGATAAATATCACTCATCGATCTGATACTATATTAGACTAGACCAGTAATATAACCACTATTACGGCTAGACCTTAAAATACGACAATACACGAGATTATCGGTAGGTAGTCGATCTTGCTTAAAAGTATTCGAAATCTTCACAACTCACTTGTTTTCAGACCGAGCATGGGTAACGCTAGCCACAAACGACTCCTACGGTCTCGGAGCCCTGGTGCTGGCGCACTCGTTGCGCCGCGCTGGATCCACGTACCCTGCTGTGGTACTCATTACACCATCTGTCACTGAGGCCATGAGGTAAGCTCTGAACTTACTCTTTGGATGTAAAACCTTGGACACATACTCCTGAGAGTAATCCTAGATATTGGAGGATTAAACCATTAGATACTACAATACGTATACAAACATAAGCTGTAAATATAAGGACATTATACATTCCTATTCTTATCAGATGTTGAATGAAATTTTAATTACAACTGTTGAAACTTTTCTTTGAAATATAGGCATTAATGCAATCAATGATAGTAAGTAGTCGCGGCTGCCAATGGATGTCTATCATCACCTGCAATTATGACACCATCACGATAGATCACACGACACTCCAATCTCTACCTAATCATCGATGTGACGTGAACCTGTTGTTCTAATATGTATATCGGAAGTGTTTTATTTTTTATATGCATGCTGCTTTTCGTCTCACCCTTCAGATCAGAATATAGCGGTTTGTGCATTTTGCTCTAAGCCTAAGGTGTGGTAGGTATTATATTCTAAGTTAGGTACAATAGGAAAGAAAAAATATATCTCATTTTTTTCGAAATTGCTCTAATACAAATGATAGCGCAACCGTCAATTGCTCCGACTGGTTGCTTTCCCAGGAACAAGTATATTTATGCCCTACTGCATTGCGTGAGAAATGTCTATGATTACCAGTGCTATGTCATCCGAACCAACGCAAAAGGAGTCCCTTACATCCGTAAATCGTAATCTGAGTATTAAAACATTGACACACATACACATGTACTCTTATATCGAACATTTGACGTCACCTTTCAATCTAATGTGGCATGTGTAGCAGACGGTAGTAAAATTTAGATTTTTACCGGTTAGCATGTCTGTACCGACATGTTGATAGCATTACGATTTTTATGTGTTTACGGAACGATCATAGCTGCGCGTAAGAAACATCTGTGACAGATGAAATAGCCGAAACAATTTAAGAGTAGCAATTTGATCTTGATTTTCCGTATATTAAGATTTATATTAATAATGAGACCACGTCAACAGGCATATCATGTGTGAAGATGAAGGAAGAATAAATATTTATTGTTGTAACCGTCCCGCGCAGTTGTTACGAGTTCAGTAATTGATGTTCCTAACGACTAAATTGCAAGCATCCGCTTTTATCTTCTTTTAGTTTAATAATAACATATGAGCATTATTTTAGTCTTAATAAATTAGAAGTCCTTAATAAAGAATTGGAATTTAACTTCCTCTGTGACGTGAAAATACAATTTCATAGACAAGGACTGAATTGAGTGTACTTCTTAGAAAGTAAATCAAAACAATCAAAATGCTTATGTTTACGTAGGTACCTACGTAAAATCGTTTAATCTACTCTACAATGCTCATATCTTTTTCTAGGGTATTTTAAACCACTGTACGCTTGGTTTTTATTACTAAGTACCAATAAGATGACAAACTTTCGTAAAACGTGTACATTGAAATTTGATCACACTCGATAACGTAGAAAATGAATCATCGCTGTGGAAACGTCACCACTTAGATTAGATTCGTTTTAGTTTCATTCTACAAATAGGTCGTAAATATCGGGAGAGAATGAAAGTAATAGGACATTACACACAGTGGTAGAGTACCCATTAGAATCAATTTTGGCCCAAAACAATTATAAGCCATGTACTAAGGTCATAATATACATTTTTAAGTGGTAATGCATTTCAAGGGCCGTATTTGCTATGGACTCCGCGGCGACTTTACCCGGTACTATCCTAACGAAAGATAAATAACATACAAATCATGAACATTTTTCACTTTCAGAGACCGCCTTCGCGCAGTATTTGCTGAAGTGGTGATAGTGGACGTGCTGGACTCTAAAGATGCGGCACATCTCGCCTTGCTACAGCGGCCGGAACTCGGCATCACCTTCACGAAGATCCATTGTTGGAATCTCACCCAATACGAGAAGTGCGTCTTCCTCGACGCTGATACCTTGGTAAGATCCTTAAATTGGCAACAATAAAAACATACAACAATAAAGACTATAGAAGATTTATAATCGTTAAAAAAATACATGTAAAGAAATTATTTACTGATTACTGATATATTAATTTTCAATGTTAAAAAGTACTTGTCATTCAAGTGCATGTTTTTTACAAAAAACACAATATTTAGATGCGACTATATCAAACTGCCATTACGATAAGTCTTGCTCTGTGAGATAAGAGATTGTTATGATCCATTCTCGACTAGTAACAAACAGTACTTGATAGTAGTAATGACAATAATCATAGCGTAGTTATTAATATTTTAATATATTAAATAGTAATTCATTTTTAGTAATACTATCTTCATGTCTCGTTTTACGTCTGGCATTTCTCGACATCTGATATTTCCTGAAAGAGAAAGTCTGATAACTTGATATAGATATGTATTTACAATTTTCTTTAGATTTGCCCAGTTTAATAGGCAATAAATTAGTTATTTAGTTTACACGAGCTATTCCGGCTTCTAATTGTTTACCAGGAAAGTCAATGTTACCGGATGTGGCCGTTAACGCAGTAACACGAGATGACGAGACACCGACAACCGTGGCCCAAATATTTGTTCCTGGCAATTTTGGACCAGCTCCAAATTCATAATATACTTTCATTCTAAGATTTTTTTGACCGTGACAGACATTATGAAGTGTTTTTAAAGCTGCACTTCGAACTGGTGGGAAACTAAAACCGAGGCTTCTTACGAAGTGAACATTAATTTAAATCAATCGAATTACATAATACATGCGAGGAAAGTAACAATATTTGGATTCAACAACAGCCCAAGTGATAACGTTCTCATGGAATCCATTCACTTGGGCACTTAGTTTTTTATCGTAGGTTAATGTGTCAACTGGTGTTTTATCCACATTGAGATAAAAATACCTACACGATAAGTAAATTAAAAATTATTCACGTGAAAAGCGACGGTAAAAATGCTGATAATTATAATAATATATGGTGATAATTGTTTTATTTATGAATAGACCGCGTTATCTGGCTTAGAATGATCTCGTAAAATGCGTGAATATCATTTTTATCGCAGTGATCATGTTTCTTACCTAAATATCTACTTATATCGGGAGTGTTTATATGGTTATTTATCACCTTATTAGTGCATTTTCTAAAATACGAAACATGAAGAATTACTAAAAATAATCTTCCTAAAATAATAAACCACGTCGTTTGGGACGTTAATCTCGTGTATAAATCAAAAACCCTAATTCCTATCATACCTATAATAGTTGATCTTATCTCCATACGCAAAACTGTGCCACCAGAGGCAGTACTGCCAAGTTATGAATTTAATTTTCTCTTCCTCGTTCAGTTTTTAAAAAAACCAAATATTCTTAAAACCATTTCAGGGTAGGCGGAATCTTTTATATGATTTTGTTTTTTTCGCTTTTTATTAAAGAATGAATACAATGAATAACTAATGCTAATTATACTTACATAGAAAATCAGAACCTCGTTACTTTATACCAATACGTTTTTGTTTAGATTGTCCAAAACTGCGATGAGTTATTCGAGCGAGAGGAATTGTCGGCCGCCCCAGATGTCGGCTGGCCCGACTGCTTTAACTCTGGCGTGTTCGTCTTCAAGCCCTCCACTGAAACTTTTGATAGCCTGATCAAATTCGCTCAAGAACGAGGCAGCTTTGATGGTAAGGTTTTCGTAAAATACTATCAAATTTCTTTGCATTGTAATTATTGATATCATAATATCATTGTAATTATTGATATCATAAACAACACTTATTTCTTCGTTTATTGACATGGTAATTGATTATTATGCTCTTATTTTTTGTTCTTTGCTGTTGACGAAAGATCCTTAAATTATGTTTTTGTCCTCAGGTGGAGACCAAGGTCTTCTTAACTCATACTTCTCTGATTGGGCACATGGTGATATTAACAAACATTTGCCGTTTCTCTACAATGTTACATCAGCCGCCTTTTACTCTTATCTACCTGCTCTCAAACAGTAAGTAGCTTCAATAGATTTTTCTGTTGATTTTAAAGTATCTATTTGGATGTTAAAATATTCCCTAATATCTTTAAGAGTCAGGTTTTTCGTTGTTAGTTCCGTTCAGTTTTTACTGATCTAATTATGTTTATTCGTACTTACTTATAGAACTATTTCTTTAGATTTTTATATGTCGGGTGCGTTATTTGTTGTTTCTTATTTTAGTTACGGGCAGAACCTAAAAATCATTCACTTCATCGGCGCAACCAAACCTTGGCTGCAGCAATTCAACTGGGAGACTAGAACATCCGAAGCTCCGCAACATTTGCGTGACTTCTTACAACTCTGGTGGGACATCTTTGTCGGCCATGTCCACTGCATGCTTGAAGTCTCTATGGTGAGTAGATACTTTTTGTTCATCAGTCATTCTTATAAAGTTCTTTAAATATACATAAATTAAATTGTTTTTTAATGGTTATAATTTCGTGATTATGTCAGATTTTGGGTGACAAAATCGGTTTACTGAATTCGTGTACTTATACAATCATGTATCAATGACATGAGTGCAAAAAACAATGCTATGAATGTACTTAACATGAACCTGACACGTTCCATCGTTCAGCACGTGTCTTTATATAATCAATAAATCTATTTTTATCATGTCCTTTGTATAATTCTTTACCAATTAATGTAAATTTATTTATAGTTTCATTTCGTTTCGATTTATATTTTACTTGCGGTTTGCTATTGTAATACGCAATCAGTAAGTTAGGTATCAGATCGGATGTCAGACCACAAAGAAGTTGTAATCAATACGTCGTAGTCTGTGGTTGCTTAGCTCATAACCACAGGTACCTCGCGTCACAGTCCATTCGCGCCCAGTAAACCGATCCATTGTCACACCATCTTCTGAGGTGAACATTACAACATGTTTTCCAAGCAATCGCAAAGGGATTCAAAAATTACAGAGGTGAGAATTATCAAAAGTTTTTACGATTATAAGTTAGCACCTCTCCTTTTTAAACGTTTCTATAAATTCTGTACCAACATATCTTTGAGTTTGAAATGTAACATTATTGCCTGATTTTCTTGAGTGACTAGCGCTTGCAATTTTAAGCTTTGTGCACCGTATCCGCTATATATCTGCACCGTGTGTGAGTTTTTGTTCCCGTGTTAATGAACTAAACATTTCTCCAAAATACTAACATGTTCTAACTTAAAGTAATGGTTCTCGATCGCTTTGTGCACGGTTTAATAAATATTGTCGTCTGGGATAGAGTAGATGGTGTTGGTATTTTGGTGGAATATTCACCGCATTATCTGCATAAACATACAAGATCAAATTAAGATTTTTCATAAATTATTTAATTTAAATTTAAATAAAGTTGTAGTCACTATTTCCGGTTCATTTTACAAATTTTGTCAACATTTTTATGTATGTTTATAAAGTGATGCAAATTTTGTATATAAAATGCATAAATACTAATAGACGCTTGGACAAAGCTTTTTGCACTGAATTAATACAATTGTGCGTAAAGCTTAGTTCAAGTTTCTTTGCATGCCTTTCCACTGAGCTATTTTGTCACTTTAACCAATAGGGTGAGATTCTGGAAGCCCCCCCAGCGGCATCTTCCCAAGAACCCTTTCATGCTGAACCAAGACTGGACTCTGGTCACTATGAACCTATATTGGACCCAGAATCAGAATTTCCTTGGCACCACCCGGATGCCCAAATTCCTGATTTGGAAGCGAATGTGCCGGAAATCGATGTTACACAGTTTCATGATCCTTGGGATATCTACAGAGGACATATTCCACCAAGCGTTGGAGATTCAGCTCCTCGCCAAATGGAGTTTCAAAAAGTAGAAAATCACGAAGAATTGAGAAAATACGCCTGGGACTATGTATCTCCTCAATATCACCAGCCAGATGCCAACCGCTCGGATGGTCAGAATGTATGGCAGCCTGAATACTCGCAACAAAATCCAGTTGAACATTTTGATCAGAGTCATCATGATTTCAGAGATAATTTGTGGGAGTATAATCCACATTATAATTATAGTCAAGATCAACAGTATTCCCAAACCTCCCATCAACAGACACCTAACTATGAGAACCATCAACATGATTCTCATCAGCACAATGCAGATACTCAACACACTCATCACACACAACATCATTATGACCAGTATTCAGAACACTTACAACAAGATAATCGCCAACAATCACAAAATCATGATTCAAACCCAGAACTGCAAAAACACACCATTTCGCATGCACAAAAAGATGAGTATATGTTTCAAAAAGATTCGGAGAACGTTCACTATCCTACCTACACACAACAACAAAGAGTGGAATATACATATTACGTTCATCATGATCATGAGAGAGCACGAGGTGGTCATGCACACAATATTGAAACTGAAGAGACTGAAACGGAATCTAAAATTAATGGTTATTGTGAAGAAGATTGTGAGATTTTTGAAACTTTAAGACCTAGGCATCCGTATGATGGATTTTATTTAAGGCATCGAATGACTATCGATTCACATGGGAAGAAGATCTGTACTCATGAAGTACCCCCTACTCCAACACCTTCGCCTCCAGAGAGTCCAACTCCGGTAGAAAACTCATTGCAGTTAATAGAAGAAGATGATAAAATTGAACAGTCAAAAGATGTAGAAGACCAAGTAAGTCCATCTATTAACGATGTAATGAAGTATAAAGGGTATGTACGTTTTATTTTTTAATGTATTAACACAAAACTTGTAAATAGTGTTTTTCATGCCCGGAATTAGACTTTTTGAAGCCTACATAATTTATCACCGTATGAGTAGTATTAGGATTGAGCTATTTTGCATGCTAAGAATATCTGATGATTTTAAATTGCACGCATCTCCTGTTATAACATAAGCTAATATCCTATCCATCAATAGACTTAGACACCTAGTTATGAACGAGTTCCTGTTACTATACATTGTTATAATAATAAAAATTCTATCTTATTCCAGACTGGTGTTGCGGGCAACTTCGCTCGCGTTGTCCTAGGCGCTGGTGCCCAACGAGAGGCTCTTGATGATTTAACGCGCCGTCAGGGATGGGAAGCGGGTAACATAGATTACATGGGAGCTGATGCATTTGATAACATCTGGGCTAAGATTTCCCAAACTCTGAGCCAGCCGCGGTCTTCGTCCCCTAAACAATCGTCTCCTTCTCCACAACCACTAGTTTCACCCTCTGCTCCGGTCGAACAAGCTCAACCGGCATTAGAGTCTACTGCTGCGCCTCCGGCGCCTGTATCCGTAACATCTGTTGAGACAACTAAACTACCAGAATCTCCAGCGGTGCCCGAAGCGCCCGCAGAAATAAGGCCTTCAACACCTATTAAAGTTCCTGAACCAGTTATGAAGACGCCAACACCACCTGCAACGCCTGAACCTGCTAAAGTAGTGGCTGCAGCTGTTCCTACGGAAGAGCCCAAACCCGCGGCCCCGGCTGAAGTTCCTGCTGCGAAAACTCCTGTTGCTACACCGCCTTCAGTGCCAGAAAAGTCGACTGCTACCATTCCGTCCCAACCATCAGAACCTACGAAAAAAATCGAGGAAGTTGCTTCTGCGGTACCACCAAAAGTTGTATCTGCGCCAACACCGGCTGCAGCTCCTAGCAAGCCTGAAGTCACACCAGAAAAAGGTGCTTCTACAACAGACAGTCCCCCCTTAGCTAACACACCCTCGAAGGAAGAAGTTCCTATAGTTTCTGCTGCTAAATGTAAGTAGAAACAAAAACTGCGCCCGCCGGCTAATCAAACGGCTTTGCACTCTCAGATCTCACCGAGTTCATTTTGCAGTTTTCATAGTCTTATACTAATACAAATTAGAGTTTAGTGTCATCTATTTTACGAGGAATGCGAATGTATCGTAACAACTTTTGTACAAATGTTTCTCTGCGCTATTCTCGTAAATCGATGCATTCATAATGTTTTTTGTGCCGTTTTGTGTTTTTTCTTGGTTTTTATTGTTATTTTAATGATCGTACGTTTCAAAATTCGTTGTTGTTTCACCCAGCTACCGAGGAGGCAGCCCAAGAGACGCGGCTTTGATAGAACAGGTAATAACAATATAGTACCTGGACGCAACTCAATGTCTTCGATATCAGAAAATATTTTTAAACAACCATTGATGCGAATCTAAAAATAGTCTGTTTGAAAATTCTCTAAATAAATTTAATGGTGGATGTTGGGTTGTGTCCAAGTGGGTGCAATATGTAGGAACTGGTGAACGTCAACGACTCACGAAGCTATTTCTGGGATTTAAACGGACCTCCCCATGAACAGACACCTACTTGACCAGGAGGCGGAATGAGTTATTACTGTGCGGTTATCTTTGCTGCAACATCTCTTGAAACATTCTATACCTACCAGTTCATTATAATTCACTATGATTTATTACGGAAAGCAAAGATTACTGTATTCAGTCTTGTGATGCACTCATGAGTCATAGGGAATTGTTACAATTGCAAATATTTGTATGCAATTGTGAAGCAATTTCTCAATTTTGTTTTTCTTTTTCGCTTTACATGATCGTCTCACACACATTGCAAGGAACATTATTAAAAGCCTTTCACGGTACACTTTCACTTTTATCACAATGTAGTGCCTAACTATATTTATATACACACATATCATTTTCACATACGAGTATATAAAATATTTTTATTAATAAATTAAGGATAATGAATGATTAGCAATAACTAAGACTTTCTGAAATATAATAGTCCTTGTAATGTCGGCTTCGGATCTGCGCTAATCTGACACAGACCTAACTTTCCGCTTGCGTTTTCGAATTAACCACGTAGCTCTGTTTTCCCTCGACTTTGTTCCAGGCCCTAACCGAGCTTGCTCTCTAATGTGAACGCCATACTAACGCCACGTCTAATCCAACGAGAGAATAAAGGCGGGAATAACTTGGTTGTGTAGCGGAGGAGCGTCGCAAGCCGGCAGGGAAGCTGCAGCTGCACCCCCCCGCCGCCGCCGACCCCCCCCCCCCCCCCCCCCGCGGGCCCCCGGGCGCCGCCGCGCCCCCCCCCCCCCCCCCCCCCCCCCCGGTGCGCCCGCCCCCCCGCCCCCCCCCCTCC
>DWPV01000371.1:0-30577 GCA_018251915.1 Urbanus proteus proteus | reverse complement strand
TCTTCTAAACAGCTGGACCGATTTTGACGGGACTTTCACTGGAAGATAGCTGAAGGTCTAAGGCGTAACATAGGCTAATAGCAGTGTAACGCTGTTGCGTTCTGGTCTGAAGGGTGCGGTTAGGAAGACATACTTATTCATGGCGATACAATTTGGTCCTGAAGTGTAGCAACGCATACGTTGGGTTGATTACCGATGTCCATGTGCGGCAGTGACCGGCCACTTAACATCAATTCCTACTTCTATAATATAATAAAAATGCGTATAGATTGCCATCCTGATAAACGAAACTCGTTTCGCTAGAGATCTGTTTTATTTAATTTAACACGTATAAAATTAATACTGAAGTATTTTTGGACAAGGTTGGATGTATTTACAGATTTATTGGCGAAGCCAACGACTCTTTCGGTTAAATAATGTTTAATAATATGAATAAATGTATACTCAGATATAATTAAAATCTACAAATTTCTTACCATTAAGACTAACTTTCATTCGAGTGTGAATTTTAATTTAGAACTCAATTGAACATTAGTCGACATATTTTTTCTTTTAGAAAGTAAAATGATCTCGTATGAGGAAAATAAATATTATTTCATTCTTTCTTTCTAATAGTCATAATGATACTAAAACTTTTTATTTCGACTTTTTCCGATTTTCTTCTTTCGTCATTATTTTTCTATGTTTCAAATGTTTATATTTTTCAAAACGCACAAACAAAGATATATTTTTAGTCAGGCATATTTTTTGGGACTACACAAGGAGTGTACATAAACGAGGATATTTTCGTAAGTGCCACAACCCTGATACAATAATCGGGCGATTGTCGACGCGCACTTCTCGGCCGCGTGCTAATCGACCACACTAATCGGGGAGTCTCGCGTCCTTTGTGTTAGGCACCGTTTATTGCAAATTAACGGCGACTAAATGCCCAGCTTGCCTCCCATGAATTCATCTTGTACCGGCAATTTCACGCTCTATTTTTTTTCAACACATATTTATCTTCCTTCAAACCGGTTGAGGACTTGATTAGGTATTAATAAGCTTATCGCTTATAATGAAAAGGGTGAGCGCTAAGTCAATGAAAACATTATGGAGAGCTTTTAGGTTTCTTTACGACGTTTTATTTCTAATTAATATTATAAATTTCGTAGACATAAGCCGCGAATAAAATTAGTTGTCCCTAGGATTCGAACTCAGTTTGCATCTTAGGTGGTTAGTTTTCATGTGACGAAAGTACTGTTTTTACTTATTTATATATTTTAGTTTGACTTCTGGTTCTATTAGTATATAATCAATTAAAAATATCGTCCCTATTAAAGAAAAGAAAGAAAAATGCGATCATATTTCAATTCAATCCTTTTTCCTCGTCATTTCGTTGTAGACTAAACAAGATGTTGTGCATTTAAGACGCGGGAGAAAAAAATCTATTGTTCTAAGTGGCGAATAGCTGTTAGATACGTATAAAACAAATATAAAGCGACCGAACAAAGACATTCCGCAAGTCCGGCTTACGGCGGCCGACCGACGTGTCTCCCCCCTCCCGCCGTTGTTTAATTCCATTAAACCACCCCTTTTATCTTTTCCCCTTTTATCTTTCCCCACTATTGGATTACTGAACAAAATGCCGTGCAAGAGACACACGCAATCTTTCGCCTTTGCCATTACTTCACCTCTCTTTAAATAATAGCCTTTTGCAGTTCCAGATGATTGCTCTTGTACAATTGTGGATTTTTATCTTTTTTTCATACTCCCGTATTTCAGCGCAGTTGTTTACGGAATTGCAAAGAGCTACATTTACAAATAAAAGTTTAAACATCATACAAATCCTTTGTAAACCTTAAAGCGTTCAGAAATTAATTTCGAGTTGAGTACTTCAGTCTTGTTTAAGGTAGACTTTAAGTCAAGGTAGAGAGGAATGACACAGAGTGCTTTTATCCATTAAATACTTTCTTAAACAAAACATTTAGGTTACTTCCTAACTCAATGAAATCGCCGAGATGGAAGATTGGAAACAAATTTAACGACGCCTACAACCTTAAAATCCTTTAAGCGGTTAAGACTACAAATTGAACCAAAAACCGATTTCCAACTCTTTTCCGTACAAGTCTAATAAAATACACAACTCAATAAATAATATAAACATAGTATGTGAATCAATACAGTTACAAGCCAAAGAAGCGTCAACGCGTGTAAATACAACAGTTACGTAATAAAAAGCAGATTTGGAACGGGATTCATCGCACCTCGGCGAGGATTTAATAAATCCAATTGTAAAAATGTTTGCACAATACTTCTATTTACTCCGGTGCTGTCGTTTTTGATACAATTCCATTTACAACGCTGAATCATTTTAGGGATATAAATTTAAAATAAACATAACTTTTTTTGAAAGGATGACATTTAATAAAATATCCACCCTCGGCCTTCTCCCGCCGACGAATTTTAAGTTATACGCAGGAACTCCAATGTTATTTCAGGGTAAAAATATTCCTACGTAACTTTATAAAATTGTCTATCCTAGTGTGAGTGTTAGGTCCGAATTGATTCATTATTGCTCAGCCTATACAGACTGATAGACAGGCAAACAAACATTTTAGAAACAATTGTTTATGAATGAAGATTTCAGTAGTGGCACTTAACAAAGGTTGTTGCTAATATTGACTTAAAGCAACAGACAAATTGTTCCATAATTAATACGTAAGAAAGAGAAACATAAATACAGCAACGTAAGCAATTCCTTTTGTAAACAACTCGGCTATTATTTTTCACATTATTGCTGGGAGGGACAATGAGCGCGGGAAAGAAAATATTTTTATAGCTCATGTACAATTAAAAGAAACTATTAAATTGTTGCTTTGTCTTTACTGTTTGTTTAGAAAATTACAAAGGAATAATAATTGGATTTTAAATGTCTACTGACACTAATTTATGTATTATATTTGTAGGCAAATTGTAAAAAAATAAATTCTAGAGAAAAATGTCAATAATGATTTCAATACTAATATGCATGGTATTTGTGTAGACGGGACATAGCACTATTCAATATTGTTATTCTAAAAATATTCCGAACAACTAATTTACCATTCAATATAGCAATAGGGACTTGCTCTAAATTTAAACCAAAACAGTTCTACTCCAGTTATAAACGTAGTTGGTTCAAAACACCAGCAGCCCAGCAACTTGTTCGTGACAAGTATCAAAGTGATAGTACAAGTTGGCGTTCAGGTCGATTAGGGTAAGTAACGCGAGTAATTTCTAATATGTTTCGTTAACGGCACTTACATGAGTTTGCACGCCGACAAATTTTCAACCACGCAACATAGTTGCCAACTAACTTGCCTCTTTGATGTTAATCAATAAGAGGCGATGGGTAAGACCGTCGAGTATTGATAGGTGTTTGAGATCTTCGTTTAGTTTGCCGCTGGAAATATTCAATCAATCTTAATCTCGCCGAGCGATTTAAATTGTATTGCACAGCTGGTAACATGTTTTATTGTGAAGAGTTTCTAGTTTAAGTAAATATTGCAAGCTAATACGAAAATTAATCTTATACGAAAATGTGTAATTATGTAGTACAGTTTCGTTTGTTTTATTGTCTTTATATTTCATTAATTTCACTTAAACCTACACTTTTATGCCTGCTGGTGAAGGATATGTAAAAATAGATGCTAACGACAGGCAAAGAGTTGTCCTGTAGCGTTTCAATGTTGATATATGCAACAAAATTCTCATAACATTTTCTACAATAACATAGAAGGAAGCGTAAAAAATGTAACAGTATTTACTTGCGTCAATTAGGAACTGTTTTTGATTACGACATAAAACAATAGGAACAAGGAAATAAGAGTAGACTCGATGGCTCTATACTTAAATCTCGGTAGACATTTTATAACCCCATAGAGGATTATAAACGTACTATAAAGCTATTGTGGCCATAAAATAGAACCACTAAAGTTCCGAGCAAAAAATAACAATCATTTTGTTTTGGAAGGTGAGACTAGACAAAATTTACTCGCGGACTAGACAGCCAAACAGTAACATTGTGATTCAACCTGTGGTCTTTATGTAGACAGAGTTAGTGAAGATAGGAAATATGAAACAAATTGTCTATTCAAAGTTATTTGTTGTCATAATATAGACAAGAATACGAATAGTCGTTTCCATATAGTAATGCGACCCTATTAATGAATAAATTCTATGCCCTTTCAACCTTATATGCAGATATTTGATAGTGAGCACTTATACAAGGAGCTGTATTGACGTTGATACTGCAAAGGGTATCCATTTTCAATGTACGAATTCTTAACGCAATGACAGTGAACATACAAAGAAAGAATGCATGCGCCGTGTGCTTAGCCTAGCGTATGTTAAATATAGGGCTGTCAAAAAAAAATAAGTACCAATTGGCACAAAAATTCTAAAACTTAATTGATTCGATTAACTTTGTTAATACTGTACCTACAAATATGTACTTTATTATGTTATGTCCAGTGTGTGCATTTTCAATTTATATTCATAGTGCAATAACCGTAAATATAAATAGAGAATGCGTGCGCTGCCTGTCATGCAATAGGTTTAGATCTGACAAACATACAAACAAACACGAATTGACATAATGGGAACATTAAATGATATAAAGCACTGATAAGAAAACTCAATCGATTAAATTAATTTCGCTTCAATACGGCTTAAGTCCTGTTCTATGGTATTATCAGGGTGTCCATTTTCATAACACATTCTTAGCGCAATAACAATGGACATACAAAGACAGAATGCATGCGCGGAATGCTTAGCATACGTAGGCTTTAGGGCTGACAAACATACATGAACATAAACAACATGGACATATAAGAAAACTATATAGATTAGGTAAATTAACTGCACGCCAAAAAACTCAAATCTTATACTAGACCATAGTAGAGTGTCCCTGTTTAACCGAATTCCCAAAGGAAGAGAGGTTATCTATTCGACGCGTATATATTTTTTTCTAAATACATTTTCTGTTTTTTTTTTCTTTTTTAATAGAGGCATAAAACTAGCCTACAATCCACCCAATGGTAAGTGGCTACTGCCGCCTTTACATGGACACCTGTGATAAAACTCAGATAAATTCAGATAATAATCCTACCTGAGGTCGATCACAGATGCGTTGCTACCCCTCAGGGCTTAGTTGGATCGCCTCGGACACACCCTTCAAACCAGAACACAGCAGCGATAAACACTGCTGTTATATGGTAGAAATGGCTGCGAGGGCGTTGCCGCCGACGTCACTCTAGCCCTAGCTACCTTTAAAAATCTTAGTACATATAAAGTAACCAGTAGACATATAAAGAGAATATATGCCCTAAGTACTTAGCATACATTAGTTCCAGAACGGACAAACATACAAACATATACAGAACGACATAATGGGGACATAAAACGATTTAAACCACCGTTAACAGAACACGATTGATTCAATTAACGCCACGTCAATGGCTGGCCAATTGCTGTGATGATTGGAAACAAATTACAACCTCGATGGATAAATTGTTTTTGGAACCTATCGACTTCAATTGTTTTTTTTATTGGGAAATAATGATTTGACATGTGTAACGACAACCAACTATTATTATTAGTTGGTATAAAGTAAAAGATAAATTTATAGTAATTTAGGAACGCTGATACGCAGAGTCATCAAGAAGCTGTGTTTAAATTAAAAAAATCGAAAAATATTTTTCTTACGGTTAAATTTTACAATAATTATTCTTTACAATATCCTTTTAATAGTACTGTATTTTTTTCTATATCACTGATTAAGAATGCTATTGAAGACATGACTAGAAAAGATTAAAGCTATGAAAACGTCGTTTTAATTTCGACTGATACGACTAAGAGTAGAGTACAACTTATACAAAATTTTACTACCATTAAAATCAACTTTAACGTTTACAAGTGTAAAGAAAAACATATTAAATATTATACATGTATTACTTGTTTTAGTTACCATTTTAAGCCACAATAAGCCGAAGATACAACAGACATCCCTACGTCCCAACTGCACAGGTGACACGCAACACCAGTGTGTTCTTGCTTCCATATTCAAACTGGCCACTCACTTTCCTGCGCGCGCGCACCGAATCGCATTGACTCTATTGCCTATACACGCGTCCGAATGAGTTTCTTATCGTACAACTTGTCATGCGCTTAGCTAAAAGGGCATGTGACCTACATGCATGTTAATTTATTTCAGTAGTCACAAAATATGCCAGAGGCACGTTTTGTTTAAAAGAATGCAACGCTAACAAGCCGTAACGACAGAGATGGCAAGCTGGTATTTAGGTGACACATGTAACATACAAGAAGATACACGTCAATAAGATTTGACTATAACACATAATTCAGTATGAGACAATAAATCATCTTAATACAATGTAACATGGACCGTAAACAATCTAAGACTTTATATTCAAACGTCGATGGTCACACAAGCAAACGTAACAATTAATGAGAATGCCAAAATTGGGGTCTTCGAGGGAAACGTAGACGTTTTATAAGCCTTTGTGAGCGGAATCACTTTGATCGAAACGGCTGGCATGGTGCAAAACAGAGAAAATCCGCGTAATCAGCGACCGATTGTCGCTGCCCGAGAACTGTGTAATGATGCCGTGACGTCAATCAGCGATATAAACGCATTCTATCTTTGATTGGACATTGATACTGAGAGATATCGCGCTTAACTGAAGCTCTCTCTGGTAAATATTACCTGTACTGCCAAAAAATGAAGCTTATACAGGATTTATAGACCAAGATATTATATTGCTATTCATGAAAACCTACGAAAACATTGGCTTTGAAACTTGTGAACAAAAAGATAAGTCCCAACCAACAATCATTTTTGCTCCACAAGGACAAATGGTATAGCATTCCGCAAAGAATTAAGGTCGCCATAAAGCTTACATTGATAAAATAATATAAGATTAGGATTGATTAAATAATCTGACGTGACCGTGGACAAGTTGCACTTGCCATAGGATCTATTATCACACTTATCACCAAGTCAATCGAGTCCAAAATTTATCTACGAAAACCGAGTATCAACATTTGAACGATCATGCAATACATCTAATAAGTCATTACTGCGATCTATAGTATTCAGTATTAAACTCAAATCATAACTTTAGGTAGATAAGTACAGAAATACTATAGTAATTTTTTGTGTTCTTAATAAATTCCGATAGTCTCCTTATTCCAAAGTCCAAATTCATGATCTGCCTTTATATTGTTTTAAATTTCTAAATACGTCAAACATTACAATTACAACTTACGATGTTGTATTCTAATAATTTTTATTTCTCCCACATCCATACGAAATGAAATTTCAATGACGTTGCCTAATGTTGCCGAGTCATGCATTCTATAATCCGGCACTCCGCAGTGTGCGGCGGCCCTCGATCTGTGCTGATTGAAACGGACCGATTTGTGCTTGCTATGCGCTTTACTTGTGTACCTACTGCGGATTTACTGACACACTTCCGATTTACAAACACGGACATTTTAAATTTATCTGCACTTTAAAATTATTTCAATTTGGTTGATTCATGAAGTCCGAAAAGAAAATAAAAATAGTGCAAAAAACGGTCAAAATAGAAAAAAAAGTTACAAACAAATACTCCCAAATTGTATGGAGCAAAGTAAACATAACATTGCAATACCAATAAAAAAATAAACAAAATGTAAATTGTAAACAAACGTAAATAGTATTCCAAATTTAGTTCAATACCTAAAATTAAACAAACATATGTAAAATAATGTGTGTCTCGTCAATTTCAATCAAGCATCCCAAACTCCCATCGACATGAAGCGAAGTCTTAATGACGTCTCTAATGACGCGTCATGCATTCTACGAGTGTAATCTCGCCTGCACTACACAGATCGGACCCCACTTCATGTTGATTGAAACGAACAGATTTGTGCTCGCAAAGCATTGCGCTTGTCTATCGCCTTACTCGAGAGAAGTTGCTTAACGTTGATATAAATGGCTTTATAAAGATCTTCTTGACGTTATAGTATCGCTTCTTGTAAAATTGTGTTGGCAATTTCGTAACAATTTTCATATAAAATGATGATAAATGATATTTTAGTAATATTTTTTTCAACTGCTTGTACGTTGTAAATTGTCGATTAATTAAAACTACCATAAAATTGTGAAATTTCGCACTGTTCTATAAGTTTTGCCACGTGTTATTCTAAACGTTTTCTTGATTTTTCCCATAGCTTAAAAGATTAAATAAAATTCGAGATGCTAGCATGGAAGAACCGGCTCCCAATTTAATAATTGTTCGCGATTAGCCGCAATTCAGATACCAAAAACATGAAATATGACATCAATTAGGGAAATGTCTCGTAAAATTCTGTGTCTAATATCACACACTGAATTCAACATAATATAAATGGCATTTTGACGTCGGGAACATTATTCCGTGTCAAGTGTTACGGGTCGGCAACCCCGAACGTACGTGCCACCCCTTGCCTCACCTTTCCTTTTCGCGCGTAAACAATTATCATGGAATTTTAATCATGACAGCAAACAGAATCCATTTAACGTCGCGCAGAAATGTCGGGGGCGTCTGAAATCTGCACGATGTCGTTTAAGTGCCGGATAATTTATTCCACATCCAGGAAATACCGATGAACCGATCGCGTCACCGAGACACCACCCTAATCCTTTGATGGATTCAACCCAACGGACGAAGAAGAAAATACCAGTGGAGTGCTAGCTACGAGAAAATAATGCAAAAACTTATCTCTTAGCGATTACCCTGTGTTTTACTTACGATCTTCGCGGTAATGGTCTCTTGAACACTCCATCAGTTCTAGTTTCTTCGACATATAATATATTTTTTAATCACGTATCATGCTACTTTGTCAAGACTATCAAGTACAGTTTGACAAATTGCATAGAGTCTGTTTCACTGTTATTAATATGATCCAATCACGGCAACATAATTCTAAGGTAAGGAAAGGAAAAGTAACTATTACTTTACCATATCAGAAACAGTGTCTTATAATATTGTATATCTAGTATTGTAACATATCTTATAATCTGTTCGCAGCTCTAAAAGTAGACAAAAATAATGTGTCTAAGTTTTAATCGTCTCCTTTGACTGCACCAGATGAACCTCTCCATAGTAGGACAAATCCACTTTGCCTGTATTGCATCCCCCTAATCACCATTTAGGACAGCCACAGAAAAAGAACAAGAATTACTTCAAGCTTTACTTAGAATTTAAGTATGGCGACGAAAAGAATAAAACGATGTAGTTCAAAGTAACTAAAAATGCGTAGCGTTAACGGGTATACGGGAGCTATCTGTGTTCTCGTGGTATTCATCCAGCCAATCACAACACTTCCCGGCGAGTCAACGACCCACCAAGCCAATCGCGGCGTACACGATCTGCTCTAGTACTCGTCAACCGAAACAAATCGACGTTATTCTCTTCTATTTTTCTAGTCACGGATGCTGTCGCTTTGGTCATCAAACGAGGCAAAAGCGATTGCGTTTTTACGTCCGCACCGCCGTCGAATTCAATCAGTTTACAGAGCATCTCAACGCGTGTGTTCAGCTGCGCTTTTCTAACTACTACAATGTATCCAACCGTACGTACCACTTTGTCGAAATGTTTCGTCACAAAGGTTCAACTGAATTTATAGCGGCCATTAAACGTAATGCTTCAGAAAAAACTTTTATAATGAACGTTCGCTTTAATGAAATACAGGTATTTAAAACTTCTTCACTCGTTTTAACGAGTTGAAAGAGGAGACGAACATTACTCAAAAGCAGCAGGTCTAGCACATCTAAAATGGAACGTGGAATTCCGCGTCGGAACGGTAAATCACATTTTTTAAGTGCACTAGAAATTAGATGTGAGGTTATGCAATAACGCTCTACAGTTACCGAGAATATATTTCAGTGAGCGCTTAAAGTCGCCCGTGTGAGGCGGTTAGCTGTCGCAGACGTTCCGCTTCGAGTTCAGCGAGCGGAGCGCGTGTGCACCGAGCATTACGAGCCGTCTAACAGTGCCCTCCATAATTAACATAGCGGCATCGCATGCTAGATAATAATTATGTATTTCGCTAACTATAAATAACAATGGATTAACAATGCGAGGAGCATGGACCGGTAAGATGCATGCGGTGGACGGCGGCCAAAAGTCAGTCGGGCGAGTAATTCGCGCCCGGCCCGCCCCGGGATTAACAATTTGGTGAGCAGATTGTTTGCGGGAATACATTTCCGACAATGAATTTATTATACGAAAACAGAATGTAAAATCTGCCACCAATAAAGTGCGGCGACCGTATTTCTGCCTTAGGCATTTTAGTGCCACGCTAATTGCTAGCAACAAACAAATATATTGCACGAACGGCATCAAACTGATTCGGGCTTGTGGCCGTTCATCACGTTCATGTCGCACGATCGGAAAAGCCTCAAATTATGTCCAATCGTTTTTGATTTTTAACGTTTTTCATGTATTTTTACAGTTACCATTTTTTATTTGCAATGTTGTTGGCAGTTAAAAGAGAATGTCTGGTTATGTAGACAACAGTTACAGTACATCCTCATTAACATCGTCAGAGACTAATTTTGTTCCTCAAATTATACGCGATCTGCTTATACGAAATAGCAATTTGGTAAACAAGTACGAGTCTCCTAATCGTAAATTTTAATTATAAAATGATTGTTAAATTAAATTTCATTTTTTTTTTCAGAATTCATATTATAAGTTTATAACAACGAGAAGTTTCAGAACTCACTTTTTTGGAAGCGAAATTACAAAGTATAACACATGTGATGAAAAAAGTTATTTGAAGCAAGCAGTGTGCCACTTGTGTGGCAACCGTCAACGGAAAATTGGGCGCTTCGTTCGAAGGCGAAGAAACGTTCCCGAGCAATCCGACCGCTACGCAAACATACGCCGTCATCAAAGACAGACACTGTGTTATGAAAACAAGCAACCGAGAACAAACACAAACAAACACGAAACAATTGATGAGAACCGAGAGCGAAGGAGGGCGCGGTCTGTTACGTAGGTGTTCATTACTTGATGAACAATTTCTTCAAGACAAAAATAACTTTGCATTCAGCACTTCGCTAAATGCACTGGAAATAGAATTTGTTTACGTAAACCATACGTTTGTAAGTCCAAATATGTGAGTTTAAATGCAGTTAGCGCTTGCTAACAGGAACTGTGGACATAGTAGGAAACTAGACTAATTACACTTCGAGAGTAGATAGAAAGGGTTGAATTAGTAGGCGTCAACTAAAATATTTAAATGATGTCATCATACATTTCTTACAGTTTACATTCAGAAATATGTTAAGTATCCATCATGGTGTTTTGCTTCCGATTCCTAGTTACTGGTAGATTATTTTTCTACTTATACCATTGAATATATCTCAGTATTTCAAAAATATATCGATCGTTCAGCATTTGTAAGCGAAGTTGAAAGGAATTCCTGAACGGCTTCTCGGTTTAGTTGTAAACGTGTTTGATTTGCATTTTCGCAGAACAATTCCAATATTAGAAGCGATTATAGCAGTTTGTCGCTTGACGCTCTCGACCTTACTAGTATTTTCTACATCGTTGATATTGACAATATATAGATATAGATACGTATAGACAATACAGACATACGAAAAAAAAAACCAGACCGGGATATGGGGATCCAATCCAGGAACTAGGATATAAGAGTATGGAGTCTGCATCGCCATTGTATGATATTTACGCATAAAAATAACATATCTAGATATGCTTTCTAAGTATTAACTAGTAACTAGTTTACTGATATCATGAAAAAAATACAAAATCCGGTTAAAACTAAGTAAGTAGAATAATAAAATCAACTCACACCAACACAAATAAAAGACGAACAACGTGTGTAACACAAGAGCGGTAGTTTAGCTCCGTCAGAGCGCTCCGCTCACTTATCGATAGAGGATGTACATGCAGCAGGCGTCATTACGCGAAATTGAGTTGTTTAGCTTAACGCGATAACGATAAATCGTACCGGTTCAACTGAGCAATTACTGTCGTGTGCTTTATTCGCCTTCTTGATGATACAATTAAACGTGCTAAATAACACAACTATCTGTTTGTCAAACGTGTATACGACGGCAGTGAAACATCTGGTTTTATCGGTATCATAAATATAAATTAGATGGGGTAAACTAACGATTCCTGGCTTGTTTATATCTTCCGATATGAACTTTAATATCATTAATGTTACTTTGTTGTCTTCAATCTAAAATAGAATCTTACCAATAATGTGTATTGCCAGATACACTGATCTCCAAAATGGTCCATTTCTCAGAACAAAGGAGAACTAAAACTTTGTGTGAATCCATTATAATCTTCTTAATGAACACCTCAACAAAGTCCTTTATCTATGATTTGATGATACGTTACCTGAAACAAAAAGAAATATACATTCAGTATCTATTACTAAAACAAAAGTAACGGTAATCTATAAAAACGCATTTTCTCAGCTTAGTGAACACGCAAGTTGAAGACATAACGCGAGTAAATCTACTTGTGGACTAGATAATAATGTGAGTCAGAGAGAAGATAGACTAGTGTTTTCTGTGATATGTAAAAAAATCCACGAATGTGCACATACTGCGGCCAATGCCATGACTAGTTGTGCCTATTTTTAAAGTGTAAATCGCCACAAAACGCTGAAATCGCTTCCGTGAAATGGTCAAGGGAGCGGGTGGCCCAGTGTAAGTAAACTAATTTGCGGCAGCCATTTTGCAATATGGCGCGCATTATAACGTCTCTTTATCGAGTCCATTTGGCCGTTGCTACTCTTTTTAATAACGTGCTTTAATTTTATGCGCCTGTATCTCTGGGGTTATAGCTTAATTGGGGTTTTTCGTACTCAAGCTTGCGTTTTTTTATTATTCACTGCCTACGTAACGAATGTAATTCTTCCGGATTTTCATTTGTACTGCTACTTTGTTTAAGTCCCTTGTGTTTACTATCTTTTATAAGAGCTTCAGTAAGTTATTGAAAAGGACTCACAGCTTAATAGTAGACTTTATTTTACTTGCAATTTTACTTTTATAACAGATAAAAATACTTGAACAATAGAATTATTTACGATCATGTTAATCGTGTAAACACTTAGAACGGAATTTCTATTATATTTAAAATATGATGTTATCTATTGTACCTGTTTGTTTTGAATGGTAACTCATGCAACGCATGTGGGCAGAGTAGTGGGCGATGTTTTGTTTTGTTACAATATCTAAACAATCAGGTTTCTATTTATTTTCAAATAAATAAATAATAATAAATAATACTAGTGCTATGCAAAAGTAGAAGATAATCCAACATTTATATACACGATCTTCTCAACACCCAATGAAGTAGCTGGTTAGCTATTATTACATGATTATAATTTACATGATTAATCTGAAGTCTATTAACATTTGGGATAAAGAAGACACCGAACAGGTACAACAAGATGATGATTAAATTGGAAAAAAAATCAACATAAATTATGGCCCAAACAGTATCGCTGAAAATAGAAATGTTCACTAAAACGAAGTCGAGACAAATAAAGGAAGAGTAGAAAACTTTCCGTGAAATGACGATGTTTTCATTTATTCCCTCTCAAATTAACGATCCCTAAACCCAGAGAGATAAATGAACTCGCAAACGGAACGGCATTATAGTGCGTAAATCCAGAGCTAAGGTGATTTTTACAGCCCGAAGCGGTGGGATAATGGAAATGTTTGATTGTTAAAGCTCACTTGATTGTTTGCCCTCTGTGCAAATGATCATCGGGCATGCCGTTACTGCCTATACGGTCAATTTGCGCTGAATATTTGTACGCTTCTAATTAAATAACAGTCATTAAAATCAACGCGATAGTTAGCGTAAAATCAAATTCAGTTTGTTTGCACATTGCTTTCAATATATTATTGTCATCGTAGGCAGTACGGTTTATTTGACTCTATAAATCAATTCGTTTAATTTACTATGATCAAACTTTACTGCAATATTTTTAATGTTTTTCTTCTACTCAATATGTGTCGAGTAATTTAGTTATTTCGACATGTCATTTTTCTTTTGTTGCCTTTATAAACAAAATACACATTTTATTACGGAAAGGCATTTTGATGTAACTCAGAATTAGATTCATTACAAAGGCTTTAAAAATCAATAAAAGTACGAAACAATCTGATTCGCCATAATACCCTGGGGTATTATGAAACTTTTTAAGACATAAAAAGCCAGTTTTCAAATTAATTTCCCAATCAAATAAGCGAAACACTTGGCAGTTTATCACGCTTTATAAAAAATTAAGGCTATTAATCACAATATTAGACAGCTATTGGCGGAGGGTTCGATTCGAGGAAAAGATTTTCGTTTATCGAAAATCGAGAATAAAGAAAAGTATTTTAGTCTCGGATTTCTTGTGAAGTTTATATTTTTAAAGGTGGAGCCGCGATTGATATTAAATGGATACTTTTAAAGTAATGGAAAACTTTAATATTGGGCTATTGCGGTATTGGTTCACACAGAAGAGGAAAGTATTACCTATTTCAAAGTTATAAGAATTTCTAGAACACATTATGTAAAAAAATATAATCTTACCGAATATAACATCGAACTCGGTTGGAAATATTACTCGGCTATGCTATTCAATTTTATTTAGTTCAATATATCATTCTTCTACATAAAATACAAAAAATGGTAAACTATAAGCATGCTATTATTTGATGACTGATTCCAGCTCCATGTATTCTCAAAATGATTTTGAAAATTTCTTCTATAGTATTTTGACTAATGTGTCGAAGGACAAGATTCACGAGTTGTTGTCGTAAGACGAATGGAGTATGTAGCTTTGCAATTTATTACGGTTAATGAAATGGTTGAAATGTTGAGCACTGCCTTAAGCACTTATCTTTCGGCTGCATATTTACTCTGTAGTAGAGGTAATAAAGGAGAAAATTGGAACTAGCGTATCGCTTTTCATGTAATTCAAATACTACCTGAACCTACTTCTGTTTGCTTTTGAGCAAACAAGAATTCCTTTTACTCCACCATTTCGTTTCAGCGGAAAATATCTTTATGGAGCAATTAATTATTGCTAGTGTAAATATACGACAAAATAAAATCAACAATTTGGATGTTAGTAAAGCAATACTTTTTAGAATAATTTTCTCGTATGTTTAGGAATCATGAACTTTTATATCAGATATCATTACAGCATAGCCAATGCACCAATAAGGAACTTCAAATAGAAAAAGGGCAGAAGTTGGATTTCCTCTAACTAAAGATAAGTTCATCTTTAAGTATCACAAGCAAAACACAGCAGTATAGTACCCACTGTAGAACCAGTAAAACCACAAATAATTCTACTTACTAATGTTAAATGTCATTAATGATCACAAAACAAATGCATAGATTGATTACCGATCAACAACACAACACGAATAAGTAAATTCAAGTAAGCAGGTACATAAAATAGTATACTAAAGATAGCTTTAAAAGTACCTCCCAAGTCTCAAGTTTCTCATCTCATTCACAAGTTCCCGCCGTAGCTATCGTATGTAAAGTGAAAGTGCATTCAGTTGTCGTGTTGTGATACTGCAAATATCTCGATCCGTTCTGCACCCATTACGTTTGTATCTATTTTATTGTCTCCTGGTGCAAATTACGAGTATTGCGATATCTATTCGGTATTTGTACTCGTTCTATGCGTTGGTAACTAAGGCATCTAGTCTCTTAAATGTTATAGATCAAACGTAAGCTAAATTTTTTCATGTTTCGGATTCCTAATTGGCAAAATTGAACTATTTGTTATTTCGTTTTATTTTCTCTCTGTCTTTTTGCCCGTCTATTTAACTGTTTTAATACCACAGCCGTTTTACTCGGAGTTAATCGTGTCATCAACTGTCAGTTTGTCAGTGGAAGACCAAATGACAAATAATTTAGTGCTGACCAGGTTATATTACTTGAAAAAATGTATTGAATATAAACGTTAGGGATTTACGTAGTCTTAAAAATATACTTAATATTCATATCTTATTTATTGGTAAGTAAAAATCTGGATGCGACATAATATAATTATGTCCTTCTATTGATTTAAAATATGACCCACCCTCTTACATTACGATATAAACTGTAAACGAAACCTATCATTAAAAATTTAAAAAAAAATCTCAAAATATCTTAGCAATATAAATTAAAACAAACGACCAGGCGCACAGAAGTGCGTTATACAGTGATATAGAAATCTCATTAGGCACAACGCCGTACGCGTCGCGTGCCTTATCGTATGACAAGTGAAAGTGCATTCGGCTGTTGCGATACGAGCGGTGCGAATATCTCGAGCGGTCGTTCATTCCGCTCGTGAGCCGGCTGACCAGACGCCCTGTTCAATAGCACCTGTTACGTTTGTACCTGTTTTGTTGCGCTGCAATACTTAGCTCGGATGTTTGTTACGTGTGCGAAATACGGGAAATACTTACCTACTTGTCTTATTACGGTTTAGTGAAAATTATTTTTGGTTTGTTTTTCTTTCGTCATAAAATAATTATAAAAGTTGTAATGCATTTTAGGCTTATTTAGTAATGATTTTTAGGACTAATTTTAATCAAGTATTGATTCAAATCTTTAGTTAATAATGGTCAACTTAGTATATAGCGTGGATAAATTTTATTAAAACTTAAATCTAGATAACCTACAAGAACTCACTTACATTAATAACAATTGTACCCCTTTAATCGTTTGTTAATGCGCAACAATAGTTAATTAGACTGTTTAGAAATAAACTGGTCATGTAGCATATTATTATCGTTATTTATAGCGCTTCACACGGACATGTGGCAATTTTACTGATATAAAAATACCACTGAATCATCAGACCGTGTAAGCGATTAAAAAACTTATAACATTAAATTGCAATACACCTATTCGCATGTTGAAATAAGCTAGATATTATTATTTAACTACTTCAATCATATATTTGAAACCCAAATAGTAAAGGGAAAAGCCAAATGACATCAGATATCAATCCAAATGAGATTGAAGTTGTACCTAAAGTCCTTCGTAAATTTTAATGTCTTGTAATCATTTTTGCCGTACCATACTTCAAACTAGAACACAGTAACGCTAAACGTTTATAAGGCAGAAAAAAGTACGACTATGCCTCTAAAAACCTAGTAGTGAAGAGATCTTCCACCTTTCAATCATCGAACCCCCAAATAGAGAATCCGAATTTCAAACCACTGGTTTTCAACCCCTGGCTCCAACCTTCCCACTTTAGTTAAATTAGTCTAGTGAGATAGTTAGGAGACCGCGCATGGCGGAGTGCGAAACAATTCGCGACAGGCTTTATCCACGCACTTGTAAAGGTGTCGTTGTTAGTGTCGGATGCAGATTGCAGACTCTCTCCTCATGTGGCGTGCAAATTAATGCTTTTCGTTGCATATCACATCACATACCTCTTGAAACGCGCGCGGTGTAGCGTTCGTGACGCACCTAGAAACTATACGCAGAAAGAATGCACTTTTGCGTATTCGCGAAACGCATACACAATGTTCAGTTTACGGTCGTATTTGTTAACTAGCCTTAATTCGAGACTTCGCTTCCGTTAGCCGCAGTAGTTTAGTAAAACTTTGTAAATTTTATTCATCATCCATCAATACTTTATTTCAATGGTTTATAATACTATAACAATTGAATTTGGCAATCTTACTATTGGAATAATAATAGTGAGGTCATCTCCATTGAAACCATTTGTTCAACGTTACTTTTTCTAGTAGTTCTACTTAACAATGCTAATCGGAGGGTGGGCGAAGCGATACATACAGATTTACAGAATATTAATAGATGTAGAAATGTAGAGGCTTTGAATTATAACATGAGTTAATTATATTTTATATTGAAGAACGTAATAAAGAAGCCTACTTAGAAATATGCCGAGAACAAACATGTTATTTATTTGCATAAAAAATTCTCACGATCTTTTTATAAATTTCGTATCCACAAATCTAATCAAATCCGACATTTCTCTAAGTATATTCGAGTATGCTCACTCGTAAATTGAAGTCCGATTTATCAGGACGATATATAGATACATGTAAGTTATCTTTTCTTGCGGTCCGACTTCTTGGCAACATTTTTAGTAAATAGAATTGTAGATATCTAAACCTATATATTATTCATATTGAAGGCACTCTAAGCTAAGTATATACCTACATCTTCTTAGTTCATCTTATTAATTCAAATCGTGTTTTCTAGACCTTTCTAGCTTAAGAAAGCCGGTAATTCTACCTTCGCCTTTTTAATTGTACTTTAAAAATCCTAAGATATTCATCGGTCTCATCAAAAATTACACAATAAAATATTTCTAGATTCAGTGCGTCTATACAATTACGTATCTCTATATTAGTTGAAGACCTTGAAACATAACTCGAAGCGCTATAGGATTTTTCTAACTAGACGTTTTAATATCATATTATTTTAGATGCTTCAATCTCAAAATCGTTAATCGTTATTTCTTCAGTTATAAAAAATAACTACTCATCTAATTACTCTACCAACTCAAATATTCACACAGAGGTACGCAATGACGCGTTTGATTTATCCTACAGTAACTCATTCAGAACACCAAATACGTAAAAGGTGCCTGAAACGCACCCAAAAATTATCATTGTCATTCAATGTCAGTCGCCTATTGCCTGCAAGACTAAATTCCAACTACTACCCAAAAAAGATGCACATCACAGCAGTTCTAACGCCGAGTGCGTAACGACCCTAAGCCGAGGCACCGACGCGATTATCTAGTATTCTGATTACACAGTTACCAGGAAACGCTCGCGAAGTTATCGTTAAAGTCGAGTTTGAACTCAACTAGTCTCGTTGTTGAAACTGTCGAACCGCTACTGTTTTAGTTCGCCAAATTACGAACAAACCATTGGATAGAGATGTACTATTATACAGCAATTTCATTATATCATGAATCATGCTATTCAGAAGGATGGAAATATATTTTATCTAGTAGTCCCTCCTAGAATTATATATTTTTTATTTTTATACTCTATCCTCTAACATTATCAGAGACATTATTTACGACTTTCCTACTCACATATATACTACTCGTACTTTCATTCCTCATGCTATTTCTTTCTGCTATTCTTCTCATTCGTTCTATGATATCTTTATTCACAACTTATTAGAATTATAACTTAGATTAACTTAGATTAATACTTAGATGATGTTACACTTTTTTGAACAAAAAGTGTATCATCATCTAAGTATTTTATTTTCACAATAAGTAGTAGTTAACATACTTGTATGGTTTTGTTGAATTAGAAGCAATCTACATGATAATATACCTCAAATCACTGAGCACAACGAATCTTACCAAAAATAACATACGACAATATCAATGATGACAATAGTGTAGGTATATCTAACATATTGTATGGAAAGACGTCCTTTGAAATTTATTACAGTGAATAAATCCACGAGTTAGCTGGCATCAAACAAAAAGTTTAACCTTCGCTGAAAGTCAACATTGAATTAAGTAAATTACTCACAACACGTATAAGTAAACAAAACATAGCCACGTCAGCATCGACGCGTTCCAGCCATTACGCTTATTAAAAGCTAGAAAGGTTGATCGATGGAAGTTCCCAGTGTACGTTTGGCGCTAAACACCCCGAACCCTCCCTTGACAGAACGCAGCTTACCAAACAAGTAACATTTAATATTTCCGAGCGAGGGAGGTGATCGTTACTAAAGGGGATCGTATACTGGCAGGTGAGATCGCATATGCCCTCTTTAAATGCCAACGACCCCCGGGTAATAAAACATACACCTTTTATTGATAATGTAACATGAGGTGGATATATCTCGTTTATTACAAAAATGCTGACCGTATGTTTGCTTATCAGATTACAATTTAATAAGCGATGTGTAACTAAGATAATAGAAATAAACGTGATCAATTTTGAACCATATAAGGCCACCGTCTCGGCGCGCTATTCATTCGACTTTTAAATAAGAAAAATACATAATAATTTCAGACATATCTTCCTGTGCAGCTAATAATAACATCCGGATAGAACAAGTCATATCAGACACACAATAATAAATAAACCACTAGTCGTGTACATTGAAATTACTTTTCCGTGGATGTAGTAATAACGTGACAGCGAAATTATCATAACAACAGTGACGGGTCAGCATCGTTTGACGGGGAATGCATAGAACAAAAGTGTCATCAAATTTATTGGCAGACGCTATCTGTATTGCAATTCAATTATCTAAGGTATGAAGCATATCAGATCGTGAATATAAAATGAGCGAGTCAACGTGAATTACTGCGCATATTAGCAAATCAACATAAACATGAAACCTTTAATTAAAATATTACTATGGCGTGTGTCGTAACATAAAATACATAAGTACAGTGAGACAAATACCTATAACTGGAGATAGTTTAATTTTGTTCCTGTCTAAACGATTAATTACTAGTTTGTAATTACCTAGGCGATCCCCACGGTTTCATCTGCATTTTAAAAGTAAAAAGGAATACATGTTTAAACATAACTGAAATCCCGTTCTCCTGCGAGGGGGTCCGTATGAGCGTGGCGCGCGCGCTAGTACTTTTTCAAAAATTAAAGTAGCCTATGTTACGTCTTAGACCTTCAGCTATCTTCCAATGAAAGTCCCGTGAAAATCGGACCAGTCGTTTATAAGATTATCTCAGCCAAACAGACAGACAAACAAATTTTTTAATTGCATTTTTGTTATAGGTATCGCATATACTTTCATATGCATTGCGTAAAAAGTTGTTATTTTGAAATCACACAATTTTATTATTTGTATAGATGTATAGATAATACAAAAATATTATAAATAACACAAATATTTACATAATACTGCAACGAACGGCGTATTTGTAACGCCTGTATGATCGGGTTAATGATGTCCACTTGCAACATATCGATTACAGAATCGAATAATACGATTCTAGTATATTTTATTGCTGATTTTGTTGACCTATTTTAACATTATATATATCTAGTTTTTGCCCGCGGCTTCGCTCGCGTTATTATGTGCATATGTATTCGCATTTGAAACTAAATATTAGGTTTGTGCACTTCAGATATAATTCAAATGCAATTCATCCTTATCAAGTGGCCGTAGGTGTAAAAGTAGGTAGGTTGTAGGTATAAAAGTTATTTTTCTATCCCTCGGAAGTAGTACATTTTTTCGGGATGAAAGGGACTCTATGTCCTTTTCTGGACCCTTTACTATATGTGTGCAAAATTTCTAAACGATCGGCTAAGTAGTTAAAGCGTGAAGACCTTACAAAAAAAACAAATAAACGGACTTTCGCATTTATAATAATTAGGATTAATATGGGCAATAGGTATACATACGTTTCGTTACGGCCTTATATACGAGTCTATGAATAATTACATTATTGTAGCTTACAAAGTTTAGGCCTTGTACTTGTATTTACATTATAATACGAAGTACATAACAAAGTTAATACTAAACTCTATTAGATGTAAGTTTGTATACTCAGGAGTACCTACTTGGTTGTTTTCCCGAAGGCCGCCCAAGATCATGGGATATAATGCGAATGTACAACAATTTCAAGTCGGAAGTCGGAAATGATACACGAAATATAAGTATTTATGAAACGTTTGACAGCATTTATTTGTAAATGGATAAAGTATATATTTAATGTGATTCTTTGCATTGTTTTTTCCCTTTAATAGTAACACCAGATTATAAGTTATTATAACTGTAATGACAATAGTAAACTTCTAATTCCTTAGTCGATATACATATAAATAGAAACTTGAAAACTGTAAAAACGAAATACATAATTATGAATAAAAATATTTCGTAATACCAGCAAAGTCTCAAATAATATTTTAAATTATAAACGACCACAAATTGTGCAATTTACTCATTTCAAATGCGCAAATGCGTTTTCAACTTCATACGATATTTAAAATACCAAGAAACATTGTAAATTAAAATGCCTTTACGAAACCATACGAATCTAAGAACGTGTATGTTTCATAAATTATTCATGGATACATAATTATTCTAGCTTTCATAGTACAATGACACTAGCGTCATATATATATTTCCCGGGGCTATCGGGCGTCGGTCGTAGTAACATCATAATGTCTAATTAACTAATTCGCCTTGTAACATTAGTGCTAATATAAACACACGGACCGCTGTTTCGGGGGGCGAATGTCTCATTAGTAGCGAGAAAGCGGTCGACGAACATATTTATTTCGTTTTTGTTAAAAGCTATCTTAGATTTTGTCTATACGTTATGTTGAATAGAATCAGTTCCCATATATAACTTCTTTAAATTTTATACCTCGATTTAGGTACTAAAAATTATACTTCTTAATAGTACTTGTTAGTGTTTATTACAAAAAATAATTCCAAGATTTGCAGAACATTTTTGTCACTTTAAGATTAATATTTGTAGCATGTTATATAATATTTTTGGTCAGGTTATTTTTGAACGTGCACCCATACTCCAATTAATTGATAGAACGATGTCTCAAATTCGAAACATTACCATGTAGTTACTCGCCCAATCGTCAAAACTTCATAAAATAGCTTACAGTGAGACGGGTAGATACCTATGAGAGAAATCTTGACGAATGTTAATTTACAGTTAATTGATGAAAAGTAAACACGGTTAAGATCCTAACCGCGGTTTTTGTTTGTTTAAACTTATATATTTGGTAAATATAATTTTGGATGAATTTATTTTGTTGCCAAGTTCAGCTTTAACAAATTTCAGATGAAATATATTATAATGTTGCATACATTATAATGTTAGTTTGGGCGGTAATATAGTAAATTAGATTTTCGTCCGCAGCTTCGTTCTCGACTGACGAGTTTAATTATATTTGCATATCTTCTAATTGCGACTTAACAAAGTCAAACGTTAGTTAAATGAAACGATGAATATACGAGTAAGAATAATGACTAAAATAAAGCGTACAAAGCAACCCAGCTTGTATGTATCGCAACTGTTTAACTAATTTAAGCAACGTCATATGCGATCTAAAGATGGATGGATGACCGGTAGTGGTTAAACGTGCCTGCTTTTTCCATGCTTCCGACGGCGCGTTAAGAATTTGGATATGATTGTTATACAAAGAATATGTCTGCAACCATTTTTACGTCCAGATTTTAGAACACTTTGAAAACATTTAACGATTTCTGTCCCATGATTATTACAACAGTCATATCCAAAGATAATCACCTGATTGTAACATTCCAGCGCAGATCATGAACACATAACTACGCATAAATTCGAATTAATGAGAGAAAGTGTGATACAATTTGCACAAACGAAAACACAAGTTTAATTGACACTCACAGATATTACAAGTAAAATTAAATACATTACGTAACTCTTCTGTATGTCCCTCGAATATTAGGAAGGTCAAAAAAAAACCCGACGAAAATACGAGACAATTGCTTATATTTTGTTTCATTCATAACGAAAATTTAAGTTAATGTATACAGACTTACACAGGATTAAACCCAAGTGTCCCTGGATAGTAATTTAATTTAATTTTAACAGATTTGTATGCTGTCTCTACTTATTTACATATGGTTTGCAAAAAGGTGAATATTTTATTACGTAAAATTATTTAGGTCCTTTCTAAAGATAACTATATAAGTACTTTAAAGACCTTTGATGACATTTATAGGTCATCAGTGTGTTTCAAAAATAGGAAATGAAGATATAAATAAACAGTAGGTGTTTATATTGCAAAATATGCTGACTTTTATTTTGAAATATGTAAATAACTCATGTGCTTAAGACCTACCCGTCACATCCACCTGTTCTGACAATTTCAGCGGAGTGTTAGCGCGATAAAAGAGAACTGTTAATACCTACCTGACATTTTCATCCACCGTCTATCTATAGAGTCAAAGCGTAGAGCTTATGCAGTTTTAACATTTTATATTTCATAATGTGAATATCGTTCCGATTATTAACAGTATTTTTAAATGTTATTGTGTGTTATTGCTATTTTAACTGTCATAGTTCACAAAGTCGTGTAAATTATGACAGTTAAAATTTAAATGGTACGAAAGAAGAATAACAGGAATTGCTAATATTAACTAATTAATTAAAGTTGGCAATAGTTTACTTAAATACCAAATTAAAATATGTTTTACTTATAAACTACACTTTTATTGCCAAATCGATGTTTAGTTTAAATAGCGCCATAGCTAAAATTTATTTAAGACGTTTAAAAGTTTTATGAAACGAAAATATAATGATGTTTCCGATTATTCCGATGTTTCCGATTCCGATTTCCGATAGTCTGCACAACTAAGCATATCATTTTTAACATAGAGCATAGTATACAGCCCCATAGTTTATAAAAATTCGAAGTAGAGTTGATTATTTCCAAACGAGGCTTCATTAAGTAGACACAAAGAGATCAAAAATAATGGAAAAACAAACGCAGACGAAAAAAAAATAGACATCGCAAAAACTTCGCACACATACCGGGCGCCGGATACTCGTGGCCATTAATTAATAACTCAGTTAAGCCCCTACTAAAGCTTAACACATCAGGCTCGGCCTGCAACTTCCGGTCAAATCCCGCGCCTCAACCCACAAGCACTTCCGGTCACCGAAACTCCGGGGTTGCCAGTTGCCAAAAACTCGTATAGTTAAAGCCTCAAATAAAGGCTAATATGATAAACAACGTTCACAAAAAATTATAGCACGCTTAATCCGGTACTAAACAGACGGAGGCGGCCGCATGTGTAATATCGTAAGAGGAAAATTTTATTTCGTAGACATTTTTGCACTGTATACGTTTACGTTCTGAAATAACGGTTTTACGTGAACAACTTTAGCTATAAATCTAATACGCTGAAGCTTACTAGGCATCCTAAAAATGGTAGGTATAGTACAGTGTTTACACTGTTTACGTACAGTTTTACCAGCAATATCAATGGGACGGATTCGCAATTTTATTTCACATTGTTTAACTTTTGAAAATGTATTTAAATATATAGCATTTTGTTCATCATACAATAGATCTCAACGAATTTAAGGATTTTTTAGGTTTTTCAAAATATATAAATCTTCTATTTCTGGGCAATTTGGTAAATCTTGAAAAAGATACACCTCTTCGAATAAAAATTAATTATCTTTGTTAAATAATAGCCTGCTATACACAGTAATCGTTTTTGCATGGTTACTAATCGAAGTAATACATTCGACGAGAACAAGTCACGAACAAATCTAGAATTTAACACACAAAAACTATTTAATAGGAAACGGACATATCGACTAGTTTGTCGGAAATATTACAACACAGATTATGTTGGACATAATATTTGCTATAATAAAAAAACCGATGCAATAAAATTAAACGATTTAGAATTTCACACGGCATTTGAACGTTCTAATTAGTGTCAAGGCGGAATTGTTTCCTTTGGCGGTTGTTATGTATATCTTTTCTTAAGTATCATAAATCTATTCTTAACTTTTATAAAAGATTTTTAGATGAGTCCGTCTAGGAGGCGCCATGTAATCAAAAACAATTGAATACAATAGACGCGTGGGCCGCTTGTATATGGTAAGGAGGTAATTAAAATCTCTTTATTCTAAAAAAATCATTCAAGGTATCAGACAGGCAGGAAAAAATTGGCGCGTTTGTGATTATAAAATGATACATAATAACATTGAACTCATATTGATTTTATTTTTTTATATTTAAATCATGCGTCCGACATGTTTATACGCTTTGTCTAACTTTTTTTTAATTAATCGCCCTACAAATAACGCAAAAATTAATGCATAAATAAAAAATAAGCCCTTAATAATTATAATATACAAAGTAGTTTCAAAGTAATAAAATGCATGTCATATGTGCTTTAGGTAGAGTATCATTCTGTACTATACTATACAAATAATCTATCTTCTATCTTCAGTTTTAGTACCCGTTTTAGTCCAATGCTGAACAAAGGCCTCTCCCAAGGCGCGCCACCAAGTCCAATAAGCTTAAGAAAAATATTTATAAACAAGTTAAATGAACATAAATGAAGATTATAACTACAAGTATAATCCTGTATCGGCCAAGAATCGGTTAGTGCGGTCGCAGCAAAACCCGTGATCGTGGGAGTCGGCGAGCCTGCGGTCTGCTCCGTCGCCGCCCCCCAGTCGACGGATTAGCCACTTGACAACTATATCGAGTTCTTTGTACAAATATTGACTTTGCGCAGATATTCGAGTTATATCCATAGCGCCGCATCTATTTTTTTTTTCTATAAAGTATGTTTACGGAAACGATTTGTTATATTTATTTAAAAATGGAATAGGAGCGGTTTTAGTAAGCAATTTTTTTTGGCAAAGGATATTTAGTACATCGTTACTGTCAGTCTACTCCTTACTTAATACTGACTAATAAAAAGTAAAGAACACAAAAACAAAAATTAAAAACAAAAGTCCTTATTTATACGTTACGCTGATTAATTCTTAATCCGAGTTTAGCCAAGTTGAATAAAAATAAATTCAATTAACACAAAAGTTTCGACTCGCCTAGTTACCATACGAATACGACCGCGCGAAACTGGAGCGTCACAAAACGACAATAACCATCCAGCCAACTAACTCAAAGCCATTTTTTTTAAATGCATGACACGAACGGACGCAAAGTCAAATAAGACCGCGGCATATCAACCCGATGCATATCTGCGTATGTGCCCCCGAAAAAAACGTTATATCAGAGGTAAAAAAGCATTATGTCAACGTAAGAGACGGGTATAGTGGTTTGCAGAGCTACCCTTTGGAGTGAAAGAGACGAACAGTGCTGTCATGCACCTGCGAGCCCTCACCTGGCGCAGGCCTCGTCCATATTTGATTAGGTTCTGTCGGGGTCGTCAGTTGTAACTATGAGTATGATTGCGAGCGAATTTTGTTTCTACGAAGTCACTTTAACTTGACTGTTAGTGGCACTGGGGTAACGAGCCTTCGCGGTCATTCCTATGTTAAATATAAAAACAGATGTTAATTTCCTCCCCTCCAATACTATACCAAGTAGGTAAATGCCGGTATTGAATTTAAAATGGTTTTTTTTACTTAAAAATTATTAAAGGATATACATCCAAGTTGTTAGATAATTTTCTAGAGAAAAATAATAAGAGTTAAAAAGAGAAAAAACAAATAATTCATCAGTTTATAGAAAGTTATATATTTTTTTTATAAATAAAATAGTTATTTTACCAAAACGATTAATATGTAAAGCCCTTCATTAATCCTGTTATTTATCGGAGCATCCAATAAGCATAAATGATCATACAATTAGTCGAAACCAATCTTGAACTTACCCACATAACTCCGGTGACCTACGCTTGTGACGAAATGAAATAAATTATCTAAATTGATCCTGTTAAGACAGGGATGAGAGCGCCGACATTATTGAATAAGACACTTCGTATTATATTGGCGGTCCGGTACATTTTATTATGATGGCTAAAATTTCCTCTTGTCAGTGGACGGCATTATTATGGCAAAAATATAAATTTAAATATGGAACATGAAAAGATATAGATTCAAACTTAAGTAAAGGAGATAGAACCCTTTTTGTCTCTACTCCAGAAAAACAATCGCCTCGCCTACATCTGCCTTATAACAGCATTGTTCAATGCTACTGTGTTCTGATTCGAAGGAAGTGGTAAGGCTGACGTATTTTTATACTATAGTTACTTAGACGTCAGCGTTTACAACGCATCTGTGACCTCAGGTAGAAAGCTCATCTTAGCTGAGGTTGGTCAGTTACGATCATGTATTAACATAATAATACTATTTTGTAAAGTGTTATATTGCTTTATTTTTTCCCCAAACCATCTGAATTATTCTGAGGCTGTTAGATATTTAATATATCAAAGTTACGCGGTGAACCACGTGTTGTAATTACATAACAATTATTTTTCCATTAAACAAATAGTCATACAAACTGCATTCTTTTAGTTCGCAATTGTGGTTTTACCATTGCATATTTTCATATAAATTACGTACCTATGTACGATTTGTACCTACCTATCCACATAATTCTATTGAGTTAAAATATTGTTCTTTTATAGATTTAGTAGAGTCGCGCTTTATAAATGTTGTTGCACATTTATTATTCACTAGGTAATCCCCACGGTTTCATCCGCGTTAAAAAAGTAAAAGGCATAGGCGGTACCCGGCTCTCCCGGGACGGCGGCCGCATGCCCTTGGCGTAAGCCTATGTTACTCCATAGAGCTTCAGCTATTTACCAGTGAAAGTCCCGTCAAAATCGGTCCAGCCGTTTAGAAGATTAGCTCAGCCAAACAGACAGACAGACTTTTATAATTGCATTTTAGTTATAGGTATCGTGTATACTTTCATAAGCATTGAGTAAAAAATGTTAATTTGAAATCACAAACAGACGCTTCAATTTTATTTATTTGTATAAACCATACTACTATTATATCTATACCATCAATACTATTCTCGCAACTTTGTATACATTTAATACGAATAAACTACTTTATTCATATGAAACAAGTTTCTTCTGATAAGCCAATGAGAATTTCCAGAAATCTTTTCTTAGTAGGTATCTAACTATATAATAATGAGTACATTATACGTGGAATTCTTGAGCAAGCAATTGTAGACTTCTAAGCCAATATACCTACTGGCTTAATTAACATTTCAAAAACTTTTGTTATATATATTTTGCTATTATAAAAAAAACTCTTACTCCTTATAATAAGATCGAAGCATGTTATGACCTTTTTGGAATTCTTTATCTGTTGGTTAAAACTAGAATTTAAGAAATGACACGCACTTAGATAGACAGACATTTTTTTATTATACATACCGACTGGCCAATACAACGTTAATTTAAATATAGCGAAATATATACAAAAGCTCGATGTGTGTGTCACAGATAAAGCAAACGATAAGCTATCAATGGATCAATATCGTATCGGGTTAGTATTGTAACGGTCCGCCTCATAACTGGATAAAATAATAAAAGTTAATTCAATATAGTTCTGCCGCATCGCTTTTTATATGAATATTAAAACTTCTATATACAAATTCTGTTACAAACATATACTATTGATGGATAGATAGCACAATAGATATCTACAATCTACCCTTTTGACAGGTGGTAACAGTTCTGGGTATGGTTCGACTGGGGAAGTATTATGGTTGTGGCCGCAACAGTTTTTAGAATTTAGATGAAAGGGTATGGGTACCGGCTGACTTATGTAAGTAAGGTACATACGAAGCGATTATTTGATCGGCTTTACTTAGACCCAATATTCCATATGGTTACAGAAGTGGCTGCGATGCCTTTGGATACGAGCTATGTAGAGTTTATCTACCTTCAGATGTGAAGTATAGATTAAACGAAATCTATTTCAGTGGGGTCACGGTTTCTCATCTCAATAAATAGATCCACGAGTCAGCGGCGAACGGAGCGAATGTAAATAATTGTAACGATTTATTCACACCATCTAATTAACCGAGTTCTAGAATATTCCGCACTTTAGACACTAGTGTACCATACATCAGACGCGAATGACATTTCTTACTTAGAAACTGGGTGAATAGTAAATGAAAATACAACTACGTTATTAAAATTTAGTTAGCAAAACAAAAGTGAGAAGTTTAAAGTAATGAATTATATCGAAATGACTGTTGGTATATAATAAATTATGTTTAAGATTTATGCACCGTTTCACCGAACTCCTTGAAAGTTTTCACGTTTAGGTGGGTTATTTATTTTCATGGAAGGTTCTGATAGCATAATATTATGATATGTATGCATGCTAGGATGTTCTTGTTATATAACGTATGAAACTAAAATATTGTTATTGAAACAGGAACTATTTTATCGCTTATAAGGACTACAATGCCTACCTTTTGTTACAATGTATTAAATTTATAGAGGCCTTATCACAAATCAGATCACTTTATACCCTTCAATTTCTATGTCCAAATATAGGGCACAACGCACGATAAAAAGTAAAAATACATTAAACATTCTATCTACCCTTTACGGGCTACCACTAAATAACGCTGTCACGAATATAATATTTTTTCCGTGTCAGCCGACAAAGTGTCATAAATGTGGACACGTCACTTGCATATTATATGAGCTCGTATGAAATATTGTTAACGTTAATAATGGGGTATTCGCGTGTGGGCGCGCCCTTACGCTAGCATGTGACCACACCCTTAGACAACATTGCTGTTGATAATGTTTAAAAACGGAACCCAAAAATGCAACTAACGAGTGTATTAATTAAAATAAAAATATTTTTAACAAAAAAATTAAACCGACTTCTATATCACTAAAAAGTATGAAATAATATTAGTTCATTCGAATTCTAATGTTATTTTCGTACATAGTTCTAAAGTCGGCGCTCAAAATCATACACATACTTCGCTGAATTATCATGTAAACTATGTCAATACGAGCGCCGACTTCAGAACTATGTACGA